>JAYMFT010013520.1:0-16758 GCA_038088735.1 Panulirus argus | reverse complement strand
ATATATATATATATATATATATATATATATATATATATATATATATATATATATATATACATACATAATATCCTCTTCATTTAGTATATCCTTCATTGAAAACTAAAATTCCAGAACAGAATATTACTACTTTTGCTTAATCCACTAAAGAAATACATATATATTCTCTTTCTAAGCTGAATGTGAAAAATAGCTAGTGAAAAAAACTAGTTGTGAAAATATGCAAAGACTCATTCCATTAATTTCAAATTACATACACAGACAACGCTTGTATTGTTCTTTTTGATATATCATATTTTTTTCCTCTGCTTTTTACTACACATTTCTCGTGCCGTAGTATGGTTGGCAACCGCTGATTTTCTTGTCTTTGGTCGAATTATTCAATTATACAAAATATATGGGAAAGCTCCTTCGTGCGCTCCTCACCCTCTGAACAGGTGTGTGTGTGTGCGTGTGTGTGTTGGGACACGACGTGGGTTTACGTAAATGAAAACAAATCATATCTTTTTATGTAACGTGGAGTTGCAGGCATAAGTAAATTGTTCGTGATCCCCAAACCCTATTTGCACTATAACGGAGTTAAATTATGATAAACCGGGTGACAGATGGCGTTACAGAAGGACAATATATAGAGAGTTTGAGGTGGAGGAATACGTGTTGTGAAATATACTCGAGACCGGAGTGGATATATCCAGTCTCTGTCCCAGCTCACCATCCACTGGCGTTGTCCCCTTGACTTTACAACGTAAAATTATTTAGTTCCATCGACGCACGTTAGAGGTCAGTCTTTGAACGAAGGTTAGACTTGCTCACACGTCATTTTGGTATTAATGATTCTGGTAAAATTGACAGAAAACTGAAAAACGCTCGAGACTCAGAACTCTATATAGGTATGAATAGATAGATAAAATCGTTATTTTTATCTACCGAATAGGCAGTATTGAGACACAGACTATATAAAATTACGACCACTGATCTTGTCTGTAGTTACTAACCCGTGTATGTAAAATAAAAAGGTAATATAAATGAAGATAATTTAATTATTAATCAGCTTTAATCACTTTAACTTTTTGATCATTTTTGTATCATGTCGTCGGTCACAGCTCAAGGTTCATTACAGGGACTTTGACGAACATTACTGGTCACTTTGGAAAGCTCATCTGCATAACCTAGTTAGTTATAATTGGTTCGGAAAGTTGAAATAAAAACTTTTGAAATGAAAGATGATAAGTACGAAAGAAATTGATGAGTACAATCTCTCTCTCTCTCTCTCTCTCTCTCATAACGGTCAGCTGATTAAAATATAATATACTTTTTTCCTACTCTTACTTTTCATACTTGGTGCCTGTCTGTGAATAATTCATAAGCCTTGGCTGGGTTGGAATTTTGCGAGTTATTTTTTCTTTTGCTGTGGCTGAAAACTGAAAGCATATTTAGCCCAAGTACGGAACTAAGTTAAGCTGCAATTTTAAGTGAAATTTTCCAGGCATCACCTCTTTTCAACCTCCCCTTTCCGTAAGCCACGGTGTTGCTGATTCTCTCCTGATTTTACCGGTATCATTTTGGCCATTGTTCTCGTGAGTATTCTGCATGTCTCTCCCCATCCAAGGTTTGAACCCGTGGCACGCGTTCGGCTGCTGCTCCCCACAGCTTTTGCGTGGAGGCCAGCCACTCGAAGATTAGCCGTTATGATACCCCCTTCTTCCCTCAAACAGCTAAGCTGTGGAATTCTCTTCCTTCTCTTGTCTTTCCCTCTTCTTATAACCTTTATTCCTTATAAAGTGCCAGGTCTACAAATACTTGTGGAGTCTTGATCAATTTCTACTCACTCTCCATCCACTTTTTCTTTCACCCGAGATAGCCTTGATTGGGGCATGTTTTGCCCTTGCCATGTCGGTCTCTATTATAAAAACCTAGGAGGTAGAAGATGGGGAATCACCTATAGGTTCAGGGCCTCCTGGTAGAAGATGGGGAGTCACTTAGTAAGTTCAGTCCCCCTGATAGCAGATGGGGAGTCACCTAGTAAGTTCAGAGCCTTCTAATAGAATGTGATTTGCCTTGTACGTTCAGGGCTTCCTGATAAGAGGGGGGTGGGGTCACGTGGCAGGTTCAGGGTTCCCTAGTAGAAGGTAGGGAGTCACCTAATAGGTTTAGGATTATTAAGCAGGATCAGGGCCCCCTGATACAGGGTGGGGAGTCCCCTACTAGGCTCAGGCCCCCCTAGTAGAAGGTGGGGAATCACGTGGTAGGTTTAGGGCCTCCTGATAGAAGGTTAGGAGTCACCTACTAGGTTCAGGGACCCTTGGTAGAAGGTGGGAAGTCCTCATGAAGGCGTTAAGGTCTCCCGGTAGAAGTTGTGACCACCCTTGGTAAAGCCTGCAGGGGGCTCTGCAACAGTTGTACACGGTCACTGGTCCTTTCCTGTAGGAGTGGCTTCCCCAGGCAAAATTTGTGGGGCCCCATCATCCCCAACTTAAGGAAGGTTTACTGTCCCACACGGGAGAAAAGACAGCCATGATTATGGTTTCATTTTTTGAACTGCTGTGCATGCGAATCCTCGGAGCCTTCTGGACGTAAATGGGAACATGAATATTGTTCAATTACAGGTGTCTACATCGCTATCATCGTCTGCCTCTTGACTGTGGCAACAGGAACAAGAAATCTTTCTCTCTTTATCTGTCAGCATTCAAATGCAAGATGTCGATTCTGCAATATATTTTTAGACTGCATGTATCCCATAATATGCTTGAGAAAGTTCAGTGGTGGCATTTCAGGCGAATAGTTCCGTAACTGTGTGCCCTATTGTGCAATTCCTTATTTTTATCATTATTATCGATTTTGAGATAAGTACGCTTTGATTTGTGTTCTCCCTGTCCGCTCGCTAGTGTGTGTGTGTGTGTGTGTGTGTGTGTGTGTAGTTAATTATTTGTACTACAAAGGGAGGGAGTTTTACACTCATTGAGCCCTATCTCTTGAGCAGTTTCTGTGTATACTCTCTGCATTAACCATGTCCTCAGCCAATCTGCTCCATTCGTCCACCACTCTTTTACTATAAAAGTACATATTTACATCTGTCTTCTAACAAGTTTCTTAATTTCATGTTAAGTCCTCTGGGGGCCCCATCTCTTGAACATTCTCTATGTACACTCTCTGCATTGACCAAGTCCTCAGCCTTTAAATTCCATTCATCCACCACTCTTATACTATAAAACTCTGGTTGCTTTGTACTTATATCTCTCGAAGAATTTTACACGTCCTCTGGTTGCTTTGTCCTTACATCTCTCGAAGAATTTTTCACCGTCTGCGTCATCTATTTTTTTAAAGAACTTAAAGGTCATGATCAGGTCACCCCATAGGCCACACGGGGGTGTATGTGGTCTTAGAATTATCTATAACACCCGAAGAAGGTGTTAAAGATTTTTCGGTTGGTTGACGGCCTTAATGACCCTGGCAGTTGATAGGCCTAGAGCCCAAACAACCAACCAACCAACCAACCAACCACCAGGTCACCTCTCACTCTCCTCTCTTACGAAGCCTTTAGCCTTTCTCTGTAATTTTGCTTTCTTTAATAATAATAATAATAATAATAATAATAATAATAATAATAATAATAATAAATATGATCGATTATATTGATACTACTACTGCTACTACTTATAATAATAATAATAATAACGATAATGATAATCAACGGTTTAATGAATTTAGGCTTCCATTTGGTTGAAAGCATAAAACTGAGATATTACAGCAGTTCTAGTACCGTCTTGTGTGTGTGTATGTGTTTTCTTGTAAGTACCCAGAGCTAGCCTTATAGAACTGACACAGATGTTGGCATGAATGAAACCTGGAGACTCTTTTTCTTAAAAACTGCCCCATTAGGAAAATATGGAGAGTTCGGAGGAGAGAGGTTGGCTGACTCCACCCCCGTGCGTCCGGCGAGGCATTTGTAAAAGATACTTCATCATCGTTTACGAAGACACAACTGGGAATTTTTGCATTCCTTCTTGTCATAAATCTTAATGATACCATTCATTTGAAAAGATCTGGAAGAAAATGATGTAACAGAAAAGATCGTAAACTATTTACATCTATCATCTTTTTTCTCTTCTTTATGTCATCTATATTATTGTCGTGTTCGTCTGTGTTATCTTCATCTGTAATATAGCCAGGATATCGTGGAACTCTGTTCGTTTTCTATGACGGTACCAGTTGACTTGTGTTATCCTCAATATCTATAATATTGTTATATGTTATATTCTCTTCATTATGTATCTCTCCATGGGAAGAAGGGAACAGACTGTTCTTGACAATTTTTTTGATATTAACTACATTCTGTTACCCCGTTAGGCTCCAATATAGATGGTCATTTTGCCAAGATAATGGTTGCTTGTTCAGTGTAATGTTCGCTGTGTGTTTGTGTGTCACCCTAAACAGGGCATCAGAGCGAGGAGGACCTGACGGAGCACCACATCACATGGGGGAGACCGAACACCAACATCGCCTTCTTCGACGACGACACTCCCTCCAACGTGACGGCCGTGGTGGGCCAGAGGGCCTCGCTCCCCTGCCAGGTCGTCAACCTTGATAAGAAAGACGTAAGTAGAAATTCACACATGCAATATTTTGCATTTTTTGTTCTTAAAAGCTATTTTGGAAAATTTAAAGGAGTCTTCGTCGTCAGCTTTTATTCAAATGGAGTGTTGACTAATGCTGTCCTTTTCATTATCACGGGTTCTGCGAGTAGATGTAGATGTAGGTATATATATATATATATATATATATATATATATATGGTCTCCACGACGTTCCATGTTGGTAAGTGAGTTTTGATGTACTTCCTTGCAGCTCGTGTTAGAGTGCGAACGTATGCTCATTTGTCTTAAAAAAGTGCGTGTCCTCACCTCTCGTGTCCCCCGACAGGTATCGTGGATCCGACAGAGGGACCTGCACATTCTGACGGTGGGCATCTTCACCTACACGAGCGACGACCGCTTTAAGGTATGTAGTTCCTGAGTCATTCCTTCATGTTGTGGAGGTGGGGCTCGCTGTAAAGAGATCCTTATAAAGGGATGAAATACTCTCCCTATCTACGAGTAAAGTTGTGTCCGGAACCATCTTGCAACCTCCAAGTCAATAGATGGCAGACTGCAACCGCCCAGGGAAGTATTACAGTCCCAACTTGAAGATGTCAAAGTACTAGTGCCCGGAGGTGTCGTGCACCCTTAGTGTTAGTAGACTGTAGACAGCAGCCTTTCAGGGAAGTACTGCTACCCTCTTGACTTAGGAGTGCTGAAGTGATGCCCGGAATCATCTTACACCCTCCGTGTCAGTAGGCTGTAGACAGCAGCCCCCAAGGGTAGAACTTCCCTCCTTGACTAGGGAGCTTTGCAGTGATTGTTAGATCCATTTTACAGCCTCCGTGTCGGTAGGTTGTAGAGATGTACTACTCTCCTGGCTTGGGTGTGCTGAAGTGATGCCCGGAACCATCTTACACTCCCAATGTCAGGATTATTGACACGGAAAGCTGTCGCTCTAGTCTAAATGCCTTTCTATGCGTAAAATATACACCAATCCTCTTCATTGTTACCTCCTATCTTCACACTCTCTCCCTTAGCTTCCTTGTTCTTGTTATTAAACATCCGTCTTCCCAAACAGCTAAGACCTCGTCCCCTTTATAAGAAACAGGTTCTTCCACCTCTTCCAAACTCTTAGAAAATTTTTCTTCTTTTCTCCTTTCCTCTGGCCTCTATGAAGACTTGTGCTATTGCCTGGAGTCTTCAGCATAGAAACTTAAGAAAAAGCTACCACCAGTATTTCATCCCACAACCTGTACAGATGGATTTAGATGTTATAGATGATGCAAGCGATGTACCTAAACATCTCTGTTACACTCTTTGACAGTTCTCATATACTATCAAAAACGCTATGTAGGTTAATCAAGAGCTTTTCGAAACCCACATAGGGTTCTATACCGTTTGAGAACTCTTTAAAGCAATGTTCGACGATATTAGTATGTACATATTGTGTTCCCTTCGATACATTAAATTACAGATAGAATTTTATAGCGTAAATACTCCAGGAAGGTATATATACAGAGGGCCTGGCAGACTAACGACGAAAGTGGGTAGTGAAAGCGACCAGAAATTATCCCGTGTTTTAATCCATTCCACACTAGACCGATTCCCAATTGATCGTGAACATTCCTGCCAGCGATCGTAATCTCTGGCGACCCCTAGCTGGGTCAGCAGCCACGATCTGTTTATTGGTATATGAACCAGTTTTCTGAGATGGTTTATTTTATTTCTTGCGTTGTGATGAAATTCTTTAATATATACTTTTTGACTGAACACCGCAATGGGGAGCAGTTATCAACTAGCATAGAAAACGGATATTCATGTTTACACCCAATGAGTAACTTAGAGAAATATAAGCGCATCGCGTCTGTAAATTCAGTTTCATACATCGTCAATTTGCACCGACTGTGCGTCCTGTGTGTGTGTGTGTGTGTGGTGAACGTGGATTCTATAAGAACTATTTGATGAAATCCGGATTTTGTGTATATATTTTTTTTCTTCCTCCGAACGCTTAGAATGCGAAGGATCTGAAAATCCCCGAAGAGCAATCCCCAACCAACCTTCCATCACGGATTTTTTGTGGGTTCAGAAGTGACTGTAAATCCAATCTTCTCTCCTTCTCTCTCTCTCTCTCTCTTTCTCTCTCTCTCTCACTCTGCTTTGCCATCCTTTGCTTCCACTGCTTTTTAATGGGACTGCAACTTTTTCGATGCCGTTACGGCCGGGCCACCTCGCTTGGACCTATGGTCTGTGGTGGTCTCTCTCTCTCTCTCTCTCTCTCTCCCTTTTAAAGCTCCTGTCTTGCAATTTGTAGTGGGCTAATATTATCCTTCTTTCCAAAGCGCCATAACTGGTCATATTTCCTGTAAACATTCCTTTTTCCCGAGCGCGCTCTTGACTCTTCGCCTCTCACATTCTCCATTGAGGAGTAAGCACAGCAACAGTACACAAGGCGTCGGACGTCTTCTAAGTCTCAAGCATTGTCCTTCATTCGCTACTCTTTCTAAACATTTCCTGGAAATCCTCTCAATCCACCCCCTCCCCCACACACACACCCACCCTCTCTCTCTCTCTCTCTCTCTCTCTCTCTCTCTTTCTTTCTTTTTATATACACGGCATTTTGAGTCCGTGTTTGCCCTCGTCAAAAAATCTTGTTTGACCTGAATTAAATTTTCAGTCGCTCCGGGAGATCGTCTTCTGTTGACTGCGAGCAATTAGCATTGTCTGGGGAGAATATCTCCGGCCTAGTGGAAGTACTGTTGTTCTCAACATGAAAAGAATGTGTGTGTGTGTGTGTGTGTGTGTGAGAGAGAGAGAGAGAGAGAGAGAGAGAGAGAGAGAGAGAGAGAGAGAGAGAGCTCCATTTGGAGTGTTTGCTCAAAATCTTTTATGGATCTCTGGGGGGCGGGGGGTGAGGAGGTCCACTGCCCGCCCCCAGTAAAATGTGTAGCCTCCCCTGGGGAGGGGAATATTCGCTGGTATCCTTCATCCGTGTGTTAGGCTGGAGGAAACTGGTCGAATAATCTTTTTTTCTTTTTTGATATGTCTTTTATACACGTGGTGGCCTGCAGTGTATTTCCTGATAGAGCTATCTTTTTCTCTTTCGGTATGAGTGTGTGTGTGTGAGTGTGTGTGTGTGTGTGTGTCCTGGATGTGAATGTATCCTCGGACGGGTGGATACATGGACTGGATGTTGGTTGTATCCATTGGATGAGAATAAACACACGTCTTGGACTTGTCATTTTTCAGCTTCCAGACCGTTAAAATTTAGCCAGCCGAGGCACCAGTCTCTTCGGAGACGTGGGGTTCGAACCCCACCGCTGGGAAGGAGATAACGTCCTTTGGAAAGTCGATACGTTTTAATCACTTACAGGCGCTCTTGAGCGATCACTTAAAAGAGCACCGCTGTGATTTCCCCTTAGAGAAAAGAGGACCCTAAATTTCAGGGCCTGTGTGATTTTATCGACCAGCCATACAAAGAGAGGATGAACAGCTGGGTGAGCTGTGGACCGATTTTGCCGAGCTCAGGATTTTCGAACCTATGATTGCTCAAACCCCGGGCGTATCCGTGAGGGAATTACGTTTGGTAACGCTAAGTCCGCTACACCACGGAAGCCCACTTTGTCCAAGTTTAGGCAAACGACCCAAACCACACACACACACACACACACACACACACACACACACTCTTTCTCCCGCCGTGGTCATCTCAAGGCTGGTGCCATGGGTGGCTGTTACTAACGACCTGGCCTCCAGCAGGAAGAGGAGATGATGTCTTCCTTCTTCAAACAGCGCAGCAGAACGATCTCGAATGCGACGCGTCCCTCGCGTACACTTTTGACTTGACTATGCACGGGGTAACTGCGTAAGGAAAAATAAATACGTAAGGGAAATCCAACAAAGCCATTGCCACTCGCTGAGAGAGAGAGAGAGAGAGAGAGAGAGAGAGAGAGAGAGAGATTGTGTTTGTGCGAGTGTGTGTAAGTGAGAGTTTAGTGTGTGTACATGCCATTCTTCATCTCTTCAGAATGAACTGGTGAATATGATCACTTTGATTAATCCTGAAATTGTTTTCATTCCTGTTATGAGCGGAACTGCACAATGTAATCACGTTTCATTGTAACATTTGCAATTTTCTCCACAAACTAACTTTTTGATTTCAGCGCCATCTCTCGTCTCATCAGGAATGTTGTCCCTCAGTTACTCACCACTAGTCACCTCCCTTACTCACTACCAGTCTTCTCTGTTATCCACCGCCATCTTTCTCCTTACTCACCACCAGTTTAAACCCTTACTCACCACCAGTCTTCTCCCTTACTCACTACCAGTTTTCTCTCTTATTCAGCACCATTTTCTCCTTATTCACCATCAGTTTCCATCCTTACTCACAAACAGTCTTCTCCCTTACTCACCACAAGTCTTCTTTCTTAATCACTAACATCTACCTTCATACTCACCAATAGTTTAAACCCTTACTCATCAAAAGTCTTCTCCCTCACTCACCGCCAGTCTCCTCCCACACCACAGGTCTTCTCCCTTACTCACCGACAGTCTGATCCTTTACAAACCACCAGTCTCCATCCTTATTCATGAACAGTCTCCTCCCTTAACAGTCTCATTCCATATTCACCTCTAGTCTCCTCCTTTACTCACGAATACTATACTTCCTTACTCACCAACATTCTTCTCCTTTACTCACAACCATTCTCCTTCCAAACTCTTGACGGGTCTCCTCCCTTTCTCATCACCAGTATCCTCCTTTACTCATCAACAGTTTTTTCCCTTACTCACCGACAGTCTCCACTTTTACTTACTAACAGTCTCCTCCCTCGTTCACCACCCTGGCTAACGCCGTCTCCGCCACAGGTCTACCACCCGGAGGACAGCGACCAGTGGTACCTGGAGATCAACCCCGTGACGTTCAGGGACGCCGGGGTGTACGAGTGTCAGGTCTCCACCAGCCCCAAGATCTTCCTGCCCGTCCTCCTCTCCGTGGAAG
Source organism: Panulirus argus (assembly GCA_038088735.1). Classification (NCBI taxonomy): domain Eukaryota; kingdom Metazoa; phylum Arthropoda; class Malacostraca; order Decapoda; family Palinuridae; genus Panulirus; species Panulirus argus. Next base: position 7,185 of record JAYMFT010013520.1, on the reverse strand, counting down.
GTAGGAGAGAGAGAGAGAGAGAAAGAGAGAGAGAGAGAGAATGATAATAATAATAATAATAACTTAAGTTACTGGAAACCCTGTTTAAATGCCGAAAATTCTTCTTTTCTGAACGCTGTCTCCTATTACACAAGAGGATTAATTCATGACGTATTGCTGTCACATCTGGGGAAGTTCTAGCTCCATATATTTTCTAGAAAGAGTCGAATTTAAAGAATTCGACTCTCCAGGTCTAACCACAAGAGCCTGACCCACTTGTCCTACGGCGCAGTTCGCTCATTCCTCCTCTTCTGTAGATATTGCTCCGGTTTCTGCACCCGAGAACCGGCTGCTTGTGTGCCCCCACCATTAGCTAAACATGCAACACTCGGGAAGCCTCTGCATTACATGATTACTGCGTGGCCATTAGAAACTCAGAGTTGGGCAGTTGTTGTGTTTGTTTCTTTACTTACACTGGTAAACTTAAGAATCCTTCGTCCTATCATGTATTACCGAACACCTCTGACCTGTCCATTGTTAACGGACAGATTATCATTCGCCTTTTACAAAACACTTAGATTATCTTTCCGTTTTCTTTTTCCATACCTCCCGATTTCTTTAGCCCTCTCTTCTTTTTCATTAAAGGCTGGTGAGGACAATTTCACATGACGGGAATCTTCGGAATAAAGAATAAAAGAAACAGTTATATTTTTAGGTGATTTCCTCACCCGCTCAGTAACTCATCTGCCCATAACCTGATTAACGGAAACTCTTGAAATCCCGTATTCTTTCAATCTAAACGAAAGAAGAAAATGGGAGCTCTCCGTAACCGCACAGAAATCAAGAGTCTTCGACCGTCCCTAAACAAACCACATCCTGGAGACGTTTGGTTTGATTCGCACGAGAGCATCAGAATTTTAAGAAGACGTTCTTGGTATGGGGAGGACGTCTGAACTCGTGTGTACCCAAGGCGCGGTACGAGAGAGAGACACACGAGTCTAGCCAAGACACAGCAGCGAAACATAACTTGCGCTGAAATATAATTACTGGGGTTCATACGTGGCAGTGTAATCTGCGTCGGGACATAAGTTACAAGGGAAGCGGCCCAACAACTTTACCAGGAGTTGGGACAGGTGGTGCGATAGCGGTGCTCCGGGGGTTAGTCCAAGACCGGGTGCTGTGGTGGTGCTGCAAGACTCTGGGGTCCAACATCAGGAGCTGTGGTGATGCTGCAAGGCTCAGGAGGCCGGAAGCAGGTGCTGTGGCGATGCTGCAAGGCTCAGGAGGGCCAAGAACAGGTGCTGTGATGGTGCAGCAAGACTCAGGGGTCCAACAACAGGTGCAGTGTTGGTTTAGCAGGACGCAGGAGCAGCAGCAAAAATCCTACGGGATACCAGTAGGAGGGCCGGGAGGATGGCTTCCCACTTCTCTTGTACAACGACCAAAACAAGAGAAAAACGTTAAGCAAATGATACAATAACTTAAAAATTTACGTAAATATAGCTTAGTTTATAACTTAACCGTGTTTTCATTTCCGAAAATTTGCGTAAATCTGAGGCAAGATAATATAGTCTGAAGATTTCATATAATCCAGTTTGAAGTTCTTAAGTAAGTTGAGACGCTCTTCAGATTTCACCCACCTCTGAACATCATCTTTAACACCTTTCCTTACCCACTCAGTCCATCCCTCTGACCCTATTGGTACATCTTAGTACATAGGGCCGTATGAGCAGCATAATGGTGCAGTTCCACCCTCCCCTGAGACAGCTACAGTCCATGAGATTCCTTCTTACATCCTGATACAAAGGAGGCAAGCTTGACATCACTAAAAACGTCTGACGACTTCATCGTTCACATCCCCTCCTGAGACGTCATATATTGCTCACGCAGGGACCAACATCGCCACTGAGGGCAGGTCTCAAGAAATCCTTAATAAGCGAAAGAAACTAATGAGTGAAATCATAAAAGACGAACGTCTAAAAACTAGTCAAAGCTTCACACCCTCCAGGGGTATGACACTGACCTGAGCGGAATTACACTGGCACCAGCGAGAGTGTGAGGGAGAATTCGCGAGACTGGGAATGAAATTCATTTTATAGATCTCTGGAATGGTTCCGACTGCGACTGGAACCTGTTTGGCAGAGCTGGAGTCAATCTGAATAGGATGGGATTTGCACGCCTGTGGAGAGTATTAGAGGAACGCACCGGGGTCTTGTCCAGTAAATCTGGAAGAAACATCTTAATCCTGAGAGCAAATTGCGGTACTGACCCCCAAGTCAGGTGTCGACCTGACCGGGATAAACGACCAGTCGGGTGGTAGGTCAGGTCAGGTCACGATCGTTTTAAACGAACAGCTTGGGTTGATATGGCTCCTTCACATGACCAGATTAAATCAAGCAATAAACTAGAAGACTTTTCATGAAACGTCAGAAGCATTACTTCAAAGGTGAGCTAATCGCATACGTCTACCATGAAATACTTGACATAACCTCCACACTAGGTTAAGGACAAACACACTATGCAAGTATTTCGTACATGAATTAGATAGACTCCATCTGCCTGTGGTTACGCCACGAGTTTAAAGTCACCTTCGGCGAGGTTGTGTCATCATCTCTTGACGACAGGGAGTACGGTCTCGTCGAAGAACTTCTCACCCCGGAGGAGTCCATCCTTTCCCTGCTACTGAAAGTAGCGTAGTCTTGGAGCTGCAGGAGCCCCTGGAGAAGAGGTCTTGAAGTAACCCCAAGACCCTTTCAAAGAAAAGGGGTTCCTTAGGGGCAATCATGAGTGAATGAGATGAATTAGCGACAACAGGATGTGAAATAATTACATAAACTTACAATCACAAGGAAAGACAGAATTATTAACGTATTTCAGGGAAGAATTGAATACGATCAAAGTTAATAACGCGGAAGCTGATGCCTGTTGCATGATTCAGCGTAAGTCCACATTACAACCGAGAAGAAAAAGTTCATTATGTCTGAAGGTGTAATGAAGAGAAATAAAGTTAATGACTAGACAGAAAGATGGTATAAAAGTTGACGAGTTTTACAACTCCAGCTTAAACTGAGACTTTTCAGCACGTAACCATAGGGAAAAGGGGCCGACCGACACGTTAAAAGGACAATTTTTTTTGCAGCACAGTGTAACATCCCGACGAGAGACTGAAATGTTCTGGATCTGTTCTTGACCACAGACACGGGCTGAATACATCATATGAAGTGGGCTGTTAAACTAAGCAATAGCGACCATGATACGATCATTTTCCGCAATGAACACACATCTTCAGAATTATATTAACATAATGATATTCACAATCTGCAAGAAAGAACTAAAGGTAAACAGGTAAAGCTTAAGCTTACAGAAATAGATAGCCACAAAATATCAAAATGTCTTTAGAAACTGGATCCGATCGGATTAACTGGCCCAAAAGATCTGTCCTCAAGGATCTTGAAAGAGGTAGGTAACAAATGGTACATCCCCTGACAAAAATTTTTTTTCTAGTGGATCACTAAATGAGGGGAAACTATCTTGCTACTGGAGGCGTCCCACTGTCACCCCACTATTCAAAGTGGGAGATTATAAACACCTGTTCAAGTGTCGTCCAATATGCATCGCCTCAGTATCAAGAAAAATGATGGAAAATATAATGCAGGATATTACTGTAGACTATGCGCGATCACCACTGGAGAGAAAAATTAAGAACAAGTAAGTACTTCGTTTATCACATCCTTAGACAGAGTGCGAAAGGTACAAGTGGTGGAGTGGTAGACTATGTTTGAAACAAGATTGATTGATAACAAATAATTATAACGGATCATGCCTGACAAAATTTGCTAGAATTTAACTCATAAATCGCATCGGATGTGGTTTATCTAGACATTTAGAAAGCCTTTGATAATATGCCACTCACTTGATTGTAATCAAAAGTCATGTCTCATGGTACTGGTACTGAATTATGCGAATTATTTCATTGCTGTCTTAAAGACGGAATACAACTTTTCGTATTAGATGGTTAAACGTCTGGCTGGCCGGAGGTGGTAAGTGGGGTGCCACAGGGATCTGTTCTTGGCTCCGTTTTCTTCATAATCCTTATCAATGATATAAAGAATGGGTAAACTGCAGTGGAAGACGAGGGTGGAAAGCTACATTAGAGAACGACTGTAAACGCTTACAAGATGATTTTGATGAAGTTACCTCAGAGGTCAGAGACATGGCAAATGAAATTCAACGTGCAAAAAATTTTGTCATGGACATAGGTAATATGAACCACACATATGAATATAAAATCTTGGAAAATCCCTGTAACAAGTGGCTGAAGACAAAGATCTGGGAACAATTATTGACAACGACCTTGAACATACAAAACCTAAGAGATAATAAAACAGAACGTCAAAGATAATTGTCAGACTTTCACTTACAGAAACCCAGAAACAATACGTTGTTTATGAAATGCAATGGCTGGGCCATATGTCGAATATGATGAACTGTTTTGGTCTTCAAATCAAAATGACGAAGATAAGCTTGACATAGTCCAAAGAAGAGCTGCCAAATTAACACCAGAGTTTTGGAAACCAGCTATACGAGGAAAATCTCGGAGAAGGGAATATATATTCTCAAAAAGGAGACGAAAGTTTTTAAGATTTTAAAGAAAAAGTGGTAGGAGTAACCTCAAGGATTTGTTTCAGCTGTAGGATTAGCAGGTGACTAGAAATAACGGAATGAAAAGTTCGGGAAGAAGAGTCAAAACAGAAGTAGGAAAGTAATTCGATAACAAAGGAAATGAACTCCCAATGATGTAGTTAATGCAACAACAGTTCAAATATCAAAAAAATACGTATTTCAAAGAAATTGGGTACCGTTATCCGTTTTGCCATCTGTGGTCAGCATAATAGTGGCGTTCCAGCCTCTCCTGAGTGAAGTAGTGTCCCAGCAATCTATACACTCCAGTAAACAGGAATGTTTTGCCAGCATAATGATACCGTTCCAGTCTTTCCAAAGGAAAATTCTGTTCCACAGATTCCTCACTAACCAGCTGATATCTTTTATTACCCTCCACAGTCCAGCAGGCGAAGATCAACGGGCCCAAGGAGGTCTACATCCAGAGTGGGTCAACCATCAAGTTAACCTGTCTCGTCAACACGCACTCGGAGAACGTCGGGGCTGTCACCTGGTTCCGCAACACCAATGAGCTCGACTACGACTCGCCCAGGTGAGATGGCTCTCCAGGGGCGCTGGTCCTGAGCACTGATTGGTGTGTCAAGCGACTGGAAAGACCAGATGAATGGTTTGCTATAACAGGTTTCTCGTTTCAGAGATGCAGAACTGTAATTTCTATTTCTCCTCGCTCTTAGGCTATTTCTCCTTCGCCTTATAGGTTCGTCAATATCTATTTTTCCTGTCTGTTGGCCCATTTCTCTTTCGCCTCTTCTGTTCCTCACTCTCAGCATCTTATATTTCTGTCTCTTGCTTCGTTCATTTCCCGCCCATGTTTTTTTTACCTCTCTCTCGGTCCAACTCACCCGTCTCTCTCCTGCCCTGCCCAGGGGCGGCGTGAGCATAGAGATCGAGAAGACGCCCACCCGGACCACCTCGAAGCTCTTCCTCACCCGGGCGATGAAGGCCGACTCCGGCAACTACACGTGCGCCCCGCAGTTCGCCGACGCCGCCTCCGTCCTGGTGCACGTGGTGAACGGTGAGGGTCTCTCGACTTCCTCCTCGTAAGCAGAGCCAGACGAAGGGATATGCCTCCCATACTTCGCTGGCGGAGTGGTAGTTTGTGTTTTACGTCAAATGATCCCACTTGGGGAGCAGTTGGTTCCTTCTGTCTTTATTTGCTACCATCAAAGATTATGCCTCAGATATGTGTGTATGTGTGTGTGTTTGAGCCGTTATCGTGGTGGCGAGGTAGCACCAGGAACAGACGAAGAAGTGCCGCAATCGCCGCTCACATTCGTTCTACAGCTGTCATGTGTAATTCACCGAAATTACTGCTCCTTACCCACAACGAAGCCCAACAGATCTTTCTATGGTTTCCCCGGCTGCTTCATATACCCTGGTTCAGTCAACTGAAAGCACGTTTCCCCTGGAAACCACATCGCTCCAATTCACTCTCTCCAGTCCATGCTTTTCACCTTCCTGAATGTTTAGGTCCCGATCATTCAGAACCGTTCTCACTCCGTCCTTCCATCTCCAATTTGGTCTCGCCGTTCTCCTTTTTCCCTTCACTTCTGACACATATATCTTCTTTGTCAACCTTTCCTCATTCATTCTCTCCATATGTCCAAACAATTTCAACACACCCTCTTCTGCCTCTCGACCACACTTTTCTTATTACCAAACCTCTCTCTTACAATTTGATTACCTACTCGAACAAACTGCTACACACCAAATATTGCCTTTAGGTATTTCATTTCCAACACAACCACCCTCTTCAACACACCCTCGTCTATAGCCCATGCCTCGCATCCATACAACATCCCTGGTACTACTATACCCTTCAAACATATCAATCTTAGCTCTCCCAGATAACGATCTACCTTTCCTCACATTTCCCAATGCTCTAGGAACCTACAACCCCCTCACCCACCCTATGACACTTCCGATTCCATGGTTCCATTCGCTTTCATGTCCACTCCCAGGTATCTGTAACATTTAACTTCCTCCAAATTTTCCACTTTCAAACACACACCCCAACTAACCTGTCCCGTCGCTACGGGAAACTGAATAACCTTGCTTTTATTCGCATTACTTCCAACTTCCTCCTGTCACACACTCCCAAACTCTGTCACCAGCTTCTTCAGTTTCTCACTCGAATCTGCCACCAGTGCTTTTCCATTAACAAACAACAAATGACTAGCTTTCACGGGCCTCTCATCCTTTACAGACTGCATACTCGCCCCTCTCTCCAAGACTCTTGCATTAACCTCCCTCACCACCCCATCCATAAACAAATTAAACAGCCATGGAGACATCGCACATCCCTGCCACCCTAAGTAATGATCAAACATCTTACTAGCTGCCCCTCTCAGCACATTTATATCCAAGAGTCTCTCTTTTGCACGCCTGTCAGTTAGTATGTTATCCAGTAGTACCCGCTCACACACATTATACATATATATATATATATATATATATATATATATATATATATATATATATATATGGTTTCCGAGAGCTGTCTGCTTGTCTGCCTCCACACAATAC
>JAYMFT010013509.1:0-16758 GCA_038088735.1 Panulirus argus | reverse complement strand
AGCGAGAGAGAGAGAGAGACAGAGAGAGAGAGAGAGAGAGAGAGAGAGAGAGAGAGATTTAAAATGACAGCACTCATGGGCATTTGATTTGAATCTAGGAAACTTCCACTCTCATGCCCTATCAAAATCCCAAAATCTGCACACTAAAACTTAATATCCAATGCATAATATCACCTGGGGGGCCCCTTCACATTCTACTCCCTCCCTTTACTTGTACATATTTGGCTTCAGGAGCTGTAAACCCTCCAAAATCTTGAAAATACGTGAAGCACTGCCTCTGCTCTTCTTGCTGGCTGACTGTCTAGGTGTGTTTGAGTACAGTCTGTACAATATTAAAATATACATGTATAACTCAACAAGTGTCAAGATGCTAAACTTGAGGGAATGAGATACGTTATGCTGAACACTGTCACACAAATTAACACACATAAACCTTTATTAGAGTATATCTGGTACTTTACTTTCATTCTATTCATCTATCTATATCTCTGATGCCTGTTCCAACTGGAACTCCCTCAAGGGGATGGCCATGGCAATAAAGTCTCCATAACTAGAGAACGTCAGTGCCGCTTCTTAGCCTTTAATGCCTCACCCTTAACAGGCCACTGGTAGAGGGCAACTCTAGAGCAGTGTTTGCAGAGTAACCTGCCAAATGTTCCTACTGACTACTTCTCCCAAATGCTCCTACCTACTACTTCTACCTAATGCTCTTGCCTAGATGTTCCTACCTACTACTTCCATTTACTGCTCCTACCATTTTGCCAAATGGCAGGGCAAATGAAAAGTGCACACCACAGGAAAATCAAGAGTTATAAAGAATAAACTGTGTGAGATCAGAGTTGTCATGTGTTATGTATGAAAAGGAGAAATTGTGGACAGAATGCCACTAGTCCAGAAAGAAAAGACAGCTACCTAGGTCCAAGGAGTGCAACTTGACAACCACTGAAGTGCTGGCTCACTATACAGCCATCAATAACCCTCTCAATACCCATGCAAGCAGTACTGGTAATATACCTCTCTGATTGCTGGCTGCCTACCTACCACTTCTTTCATTCACCAACATTTATATACCAATGCAAAGTTTAATGATAATAATTGCAAGACTAGCACCACTTACTAATCTGAAATCTGTTTTCACCAAAATCATAACTTGTATCATCAAATGTGACATATTTTGTCACTTGAGTACATCTGTATAAGAAATGCCCTGAAATTTCATTAGTGAAAACATTTCAAGCTGAAAATCAAAGTACACAACATACTAGTTTTTGTTATGCACTGCATCAACAAAATAACTTACTGTAGATGTTGGTTCAATGCGTGATCAAAAACATAAAGAAAGTAGGGATCACCGTGAAAGACATACTCCAGTCAAAACATTGAAGTTCCCTTAAAAGGTAAGAAATAAACAGAAATGCATATATAAATATGAGTCATCATACCAGTCCTTACTCAATCATAGTTGTCTCATCTTACATGCCAAATCATCCTTAAAACTAGCCCTAGGTACAGATTATTCAAAACTTTCACTGGAAACTCTACACATATTAGCATTCAACTAACTATAATTCTCATTTCTTACAAGTCGTCATCTTTTAACTAACTCCAGGCATGACATGAATGCTCAAGTCACTTACATACTAGGCAAAATTATAGTCCTTATATATAACAAACATGAGGTTTATCAGTGCACAGGGACTGCTTAGTTGGGATGCGAGTTTGAATTAACAAAATCTGGAGGAAGTGTAGATTATACAACTGGCAGGACATAATTACATGGAAATGGATGTGACTCATAGAGTGGGTGTAGGGACAAAGGTTTTGGGAGCAATGAGGAATGTGTGGAAAGAGAGGTCATTATCTGGGAGGGCAGAAATGGGTGTGTCTGAAGGTACAGTAGTCTCAACCATATTGTATGGATGCAAACATGGGTCACACATGAGGATATGTTGAGGTGGGTAGATATGTTTGAAATGAAATATTTGGGAAACAAAATGAGGTGTGAGGTGGTTAGACTAGCTAAGTAACAAATGGATAAGGAGAGGTGTGGCAATAAAAAGTGTGGTTGAGAGAGCTGAGGTTGGTGTGCCGATATGGTTTTGACATATGGAAAGAGTGAGTGAAGAGAAGCTAACAAAGAGAATATAAGCATCAGAAGTGGAGGGGACAAGGAGAAAGGGGACATCAAAATGAAGATGGAGGGATGAAGTGAAAAATATTTTGACTACTAAAGGCCTGAACATGCAGAAGGGTCAAAGGTATGCACAGGACTGATTAAATTGGAACGATGTGGCATACAGAGGCTGACATGTCGTCAGTGGGATGAACCAGGGTATATGAACCAGCCAGGGGAAATCACAAACAGGTCTATATGGCCTCGGTGAGGATAGGGGGCTGTGGTTTTGAAGTATCATACAAATGTGCACTACCTCACCAATGCAGGAAACAACAATCAAGAATGAAAAAATTGTGATGTAACATCACTGAAATATTCTAAAAACATCAAATTTTCATTATGGTATATAAATTATAGAATAACAAAAGTGTACGAACTAACCTTATTCAAAATTTCTTTTTTGGACTTGCCCATAAAGAGTGGCTCGCCAAGATAACATTCGGCTAGAAGGCATCCCAAACTCCACATATCTACCTGTTATATAAATAACATATATATTACAAATTATTATATAACAGCTCTTACTTGATATATCTGCCCCTCTATAGAGATAGTTAATGGTCAGCCTTTGCAAAAATATGAAGAAACTAATGGATGATGAGAGGATATAACTGTTAACAAATGTACACTCTTTCATTTGATTTGAAGACTAAAATGTATTTATGTAGACTTATGTTTGGAATCTCACTCTACTTAAAAATTAGTACAGTTTCAGCATCCCTAGTCTGAAAATCCGAAATCTGAAATGCTCTAAAATCTGAAACTTTTTGAGCAGCAACATGACATTACAAGTGGAAAATTCCACACTTGACTTCACTTGCCCACACTGGGCTCTGACACTCTGTTGGCACCAGTTTGTTACTAACCATCATCACTGCCAGACCTATGTGTATTACTCATTGTATCTATAATCCATCATGACAAATGTGGAAAAAAGGATGGAATGGAAACAAACGGGTCAGAGCTGGGACATAATTCAATGTTTCGACCGTTCAACGGTCTTCCTCAGAAGATACTGATTCCAGCATTCAGCGGGACTGTGTTCCCCAGCAAGTGGTGGTCACCCAGTCGGATACCTTGATATGTCACTCTCTGATTGGATAGCTTGTCCTGCTGCTTCCACTCGTTTACAGCATTCTCTGCTGTCTGACGCGACCAACAGATGAACCAAGACCTTGTGCTAGAAGCGACTTACATCACTACCAAAGCCAACGTTAACACTAGGTCTAGGTTCATCTGCTGGTCACGTCAAGCAGTGGAGATCGTTGTGAATGAGTGGAAGCAGCAGGACAAGCGATTCAATCAGTGAGTGACACACCTAGGCGTCCAACCGGGTGACCACTTGCTGGGGAACACAGTCCCACCAAATGCTGGAATCAGTTTCTACTGAGAAAGACTGCTGAAAGGTTGGAATGTTGAGGTATGTCTAAGCTCTAACCTGTTTCTTTACATAGCATCCTGTTTTCCACATTACTCACAGTGTTTTTTGCTTTTTCTCTGTTCTGTGGTACAAAGATATTGCTGAAAATGTCAAAAAGGCCTGCTGATACTCTTATAGGTAAAAGTGATAAGAAGAAGAGGAAGTGTTTATGTTTATCTATAGCACAGAAAGTCAAGGTGCAGGAAAAATTGGACATAGGTGTAAGCGTGAAACGTCTTACAGAAGAGTATGGCGTTAAAATGACCACCATCTATGAGATGAAGATACAGAAGGATACACTGTTGAAGTTCAATGCTGAAAAGGATGAACACAAGTTAATAAGGTGTATATGAAACATAATAAGTTAATAAGGTGTATATGAAACATAAATGGATTTTATGTTTAGATTTGGGTCCCATCCCCAAGATATCTCATTATGTATATGCAAATATTCCAAAATCCAAAAGATCCAAAATCCAAAACACTTCTGGTCCCAGGCATTTCAGATTAGGAATACTCAACCAGTACTGTACAATTTCTAAAATCTGCATATTTAAGCATAAGATATAATTTATAAATACATGATTCTCTCTAGAAATAAATTCCAGAAGGTCAGTGATGGAGAATGAAAAAAAAATATCACTCAGGGACACCTATATGACTGAAACATATGGTAAGTCATGTGAGAGAGATGGAGATTAAAAATAAGTTGTAAAAAAGCCAAAATACCCACAGTTTTAGCACGGTAGAAACAATGCAAGGTTTGAAATGTTTGACAGAGATGGAACAAAACAATCAAAAGGTAGATAATAACAATGTTATAAAATCCATCTCGTTTATGTAATTATTCACAAATGTGTTTTGCCAAACTATCACAAAAGCAAAATATAAGCATAAAATATTACACAAGACATTATGAAAATAAAAAAAAATACCTAAAAATGTAAACAAAAATCTAAAAATGAAACCTATCTGTAATATGATGTCAAATCATGAAATATACACCCATGTGTCTTACTTGTAGGAATGATAATCATCATTTCAGGATCCATCTCCTACCCTTATCCGCAATGGTATTTCTCACACAAGATCCTTCACACAAGTGTCTGATAAACTACTGAGGTTTAAGACATCTTCCTCAATGGTGCTGTTTGCTTATACTCTCCTCCAAGGATATGTATTTGTCTCCTAAAATATACTGGATAGACTAACTGTAATTAAGTGCAGTGGAAACAATAGTTCAGTGATGTTCACCACTACCATCAGCAACAGTAATAAAGCCATGTTTTAAATGACAATGATTATCCCTCGCTCCATTCTTCATGCCTATAAAGACATGTTACCCATACATATTACAGGCATACATAACTATAGCATTTCATCCAGTTCAAACACTTGATGCATTTGATGCATAAGAGTTTTCTCTCTGTCCTTATGTATTTTAACAAAAATGTAGATAGATTTTATGCTCATTTACATCACCAGCTTCCCAAGTTGTTACATGCACATTGGTGTATACATAGCATGTAGTATCATATACATGTGATAGCTTTGTTGCATACATCATGAAATTTTGTTATACCTATGAGTCATCCAAATAATGCTAGACTGCATTGGCACTTAATCAGCATTTTATTGGACGTGCTTGTGTGCTAATCAGGAACCAGTGCTCCAAAGCTTTACAATGCTTTAAATAACTTGAACATCGTACCACAGCTCATCATGTGACCATATGTATATACAGCAGGAGTTCAGCACCTTCCCACTCTGTTTCAGTGACTGGCAAACCTGCAATGCTTGCTCCAGCACACTGACAACACTTGCCAGCATCTTGTCTAGCATCCTGCAAGCCTGCCACACCATTTAAGAGTTTCCCTGCTCTCTCAAAGCAGCTTCCTCTGTCCCATAAGATGCCACCTGCAGGCATCTTATCCAACATCTTTGCTGTCCAGCACTTATCTACATTCATCTACACAGCACCCAACAAACAAGCTCTGGTTTGACGAGTCTATACCAACTTGGCTTTGCCTGAGTCTAACTGCATCTACATAGCGTTGTGAGTAACAGGGAACCTGTGAATTTAAAGTCATTCAGGCCCATGCACTGGAAGTCCCTTACATTAGCATAGGCCAGGCTAGCATTTGATACATCATCGACTATAGCACAGTTAATCAGGATTTTTGGTCAAGATTTGATATTCCAAATAGACTACGTAACTGATTTTACCAAACTTCAAATGCTCATTTTCTCAATGGTCCTTACTTGTAACTGTGATCTCCATCTAGAGATTGCTACAGATTTCGTTGTTCTGTTAACACACATCCTGATTATCAACTTTTACTCAATAATATTAACAAATACTGTTACTGTGCATCCTGATCATCAATTGTTCCCAACATTGAACCACCACTTTTTTATATAATAACCTATAAATCAGTGTACCTCAGATATTTTTTTCTGTTTCATACTTGTTTGCTATTTCCCACATCAGCAAGGTATCACCATGAACAGAAAAACAAAGGCCGCATTTGCTCACATCCATTCTCTAGCTGAAGTGGATATTTTACCAAAACGACATATAAAAACTATTTCAGTTCACACTCTGCAGCTCTCTGAACCAAACTCTTTTCATTAACACACATCTCTTACTCTATCACTACTTTCTTGACAAAACCATCTCATACAATATATTGTCCTTAAACATCTCATATCCAGCACATCACCCTCACCCTCTTCTGTACAGCCTTTTCAATAACCATAGCTCTCATCCATATAACATTGTTGTGAGTACTGTTCCTTCAAATATATCCATTTTTGCCCTCTAAGATAATATTCTCTTTTTTCATACATTCATCAGCACTTCCAGAACCTTTGCTACCATGTCCACTCCCAGGTATCTAAAAAGACTTTACTTCCTCCAATTTTTCTCCATTCAAACTCACACCTAACTAACCCATCCCTCAAATTTATTAAACCTAATAACCTTGCTTTTATTCAGATTTCCTCTGAACTTTCTCTTTTCACACACTCTTCCAAACTCAGTCACCAATTTCAGCAATTTCTCACTTGAATCTACCATCAGCACTGATTCATCAGAAAACAACTGACTACCTTCCCATGTCCTCTCATCCCTGACAGACTGCATTCTCGCCCCTCTCTCCAAGACTCTCACATTTACCTCCCTCATCACCCTAATCATGCACAAACTGAACAACCACGGTGACATCAGACATTCCTGCCACAGACCAGTCTTCAACTGGAACTATGCACTCTCATCTTTTCCTATTCAAACACAAGCCTTACACCACTGATGAAAACTTCTCACTGCTCCTAGCAGCTTTCCTCCCACACCATATATCTTTAAGACCTTCTACAAAGCATCTCTACCAAAGCTAACATGAGCTTTCTCCAGATCCACAAATGCCACATACAAATGATCGAGTCCAACGAATCTATGACCCCTAGTCCCCAGCATCATGGAGTGCTAAGAATCTCCCAGCTTTCTGCCTGACTCTACTGCCAGAGAGAGGGAGGGCTCAGACTTTTGCCTCTCTGTTAGACCTTCCTCTTTTTCTATTCACTATGCCAACATTCATGGTCTCTCTAGAAACCTTTCCTCTGTCAAATACCATCTGTCTAGTTCCTCTCCTATCTTATTTCTCTCTGAAACACAGATGTCTACTAATGTTCTCACTAGTCCCTTTTTCATATCCAACTATAATCTCCACACACAATTCACACATGATTCCAGTTCAAAGGTGGAGTTTGTGCATATTCCAACATCAACACACCTGTTGCACACCTCTGGATGTGATGGAACTGAAGGGTGATGAATTGAAACTGTAAGTTCTTAACAATCCCATTTATTTACAATAGACAGACAGACTAACATGAGAGCATCTGATTGCATCCGATGCTCATCACTAATCAGTGGGTACTGCCGCTCGCCCACGCAACGCGCATGCGTGGCAGGAAAGCAGCAACATTGCCACAGTACAATGTAACTTTGAAATCCAGCCAGCAGTCTTACAATGTGCAGCACTAATACTTGATGTCTACACAACTCCTTCCCCCTTTACGCTCGTAGCACAGTCTCGAGCAGAACACTGACTTCTCCAAGTGAGTTGGGGTGAACGATGAGGGGCATTGGGAGGGTTGAGTGATGGCTCTCTTTCCTGGCCGGAGCAAGGGGACACAGGGACTTAGGGGGAGGGGTCATCACTCGTATTAAACATTGGGCGTAGAAGTCTTCGGTTTCTAAACCAAACACGACCACTAGGAAGGTGCACCTCGTACTGTCTTGACCTGCCTTGGCCCATCACGATGCCGACCTTGTCCCATTGTAGTGTAGTGGCGTCCTGTATTCTGCTTCACTGGCTGATGGTGAGCTTGGTTAGAGGGTGGGCATGAGAGTTGTAGCGGCTCATGACCTGGTTGGTGTGGGCGGCAGTACGACGGTCGTAGTCCTCAGTCTTAGTTTGCCACTCGTCCGTGAAAGACGGGGTGGGTCGCAACACAGGTGCGGAGAGGTCGGCCGTAGAGAATCTGAGCAGAGGAGCATCCAGCAGGGGTTGGGGGTGTTCCGAAGCTCCAGCAGTCCTCCATCAAAGTCTTTGCAGTCGATGTTTCTTGATGGGGCAGTCTTGAGAATGAGATGTTTGACTGCTTTTACTGCCGCTTCCGCGTGTCCGTTAGACTGAGGGTAATGTGGAGAAGTAATGAGGTGGAGAACACCCCAGCGGTTGGTGAAGCGTTTGAAGTCTTGAATGGAGAATGGGGGACCTCCGTCGGTCCATAAGCGGAGTGGGACACCAACCTCACGGAAGTAGACACAGAACATTCTTGTGACTCTGCTGCAGTTATGTCACATCCACAGGGAACAACTAAAAGCCAGCCTGAAAGTCGATCAGCAATAACAAGGAATGACTTCCCTGTGACATGAAAGATGTCAGCTGACACACTTTCGAAGGGCCGGGATGGGTTGTCATTGCACATGTAGGGTTCCTGTTGCTGGCTGGGGAGAAGCTGTTGGCAGGCGTCGCAGGCTTCTACTGTACTCTTTATACTGGCATCGATGCCTGGCCAAAATACTGTCTGCCTTGCATGACGTTGAGTAGCTTCAATCCCTCAGTGGCTGTCATGGGGGTGAGCCAAGGTGCGTTTACAGAGGGCTGCAGGGACAACGATCCGGGGCCCATACAACATTAATTCTCCATCCACGTAAAGGCTGTCCCGCAGTTTCCAATATGAGAGGGCAGAGGCATGGAGGTCGTAGCGGTTGGTGGGAAACCCATTGCTGACGTAGTGGATAAGGTGACCGTAGTGTTGATCCTTAGATGCAGTGGTGCGGAGCTCCTGTAGGGTCCTATCTTCTTTGAGGATGCGTCCTGTTGCCTGGTCATTGGTGGAAGTGGCGGTGCTGGCGACAATGCACCTGACATGGGCAGTCAAGGTGTTGCAGTCTTCATCTTCAGGTGTAGGGAGGCTGGTCGGGGAGCGAGACAGGGTGTTCAGTATACAGAGTTGTTTCCCAGTGCACCAGACTACGGTGAAGATGTAGGGGGCCACTTTCACCTTGGGGCGTTGTGGGCGTGGATTCTCAATGGTATCCAGGGTGTAGTGGTTGAGAATCAGTATCAGGGGGCGATGGTCAGTCATCAAGGTGAAATGCTGAAGTCCAGACAGGTATAGGCGGCACTTAGCCACAGCCCAAGCGACTGCAAGTAGCTCCAGCTCTATGATGGCATAGCCAGTTTCTGCGTCCATGAGAAACCGAGAGCCACACTGGACGAGATGCATCTGACTGTGGCCATTGTCTTGAAGTAGGGCGTAGCCTAGTCCGTACAGACGTGAGGCGTCTGTTTGCAGGATCACGGGCGAGGCTGGGTTGAAGGGTGCCAGGACAGGTGGTGAAGTCAGAGCTGCTTTGACCTTTTTGAATGCTTGCTCATGGTCGGGGGTCCAGATGAAGGAGCATTTGGGGCTCATGAGCAGGCACAGGGGCTGTGTTGCTGCTGAGATGTCTGGAGTGAAGTCAGCGAGTTGATTGATGAGACCCATAAATGACCTGAGGTCCATGACATTGGATGGTGTAGGGAAGTCACGTATAGCGGATACCTTGTCGGGGTCTGCTGCAATGCCGTCGGGTGATAGGATGTAACCGCAGAAGTTAACCTGAAGGCCAGCTACGGTGAACTTTTCCTAGTTGAGGGTGATGCCGTATTGACGGGACCTGGTCAGCATTTGGTATATGTGTTGTAGGTGGGAAGGGAGATCCTTGTCGAACAGAAGGATGTCATCTACAACCTTCACACAGTTGGAGATGCCTTGTAGGGCCATATCTCCAAGGAGACAGTAGGCATCACCTGTTGGCGAAAATCCCATCGGGCCACAACAGTGCTGGAACCTTCCATACGGAGTTATGAAAGTGGTCAGATGGCAGTCCTGATCTGCTAACTCCATCTGCCAGTAGCTCTGTAGGGCATCCGCTGTGGTGAAGTATTTCGCAGTAGGAGAGATGCTGTGGACGGCGTCGTGGGGCGTGGGCGATGGGTGTGTAGGGCGGGCAACCTGAGAGTTTAGGTGGGTGTGATCCACAGTGATGCAGTCATCTTTGGCCTTGGGTACCAGGACCATGGGGTGGCACCATTCGAAGGGTTTGTTCGCCTGCAGGTGTGATGATTCCTTGTACTTGGGAGTCGAGTTCTTCTTTCACTTAATCCCTGTGGGCGAACGGAATGGGCCTAGGTGTAAGTACAGTGAAAGGTGTAGCGCTGGGTTTCAGGTGGATCCGCATTGGAGGACCTGCCATTTTGTTTAGTGGCTGAGTCTAGAGATCCGCCTTGGAGATGAGGACATCGCTGAAGTGGTGGAGAAAATAGTCCTTGGCAGCTGCGGATGATATCATGGCGAAGGCAGGAAGCTGGGCACATCTGTTGACATGTGTAACCTTGAGGATGGGCTTTGGGAAGTCTGGTTGTACTATGGCAAGGGCTCGGCAATGTCCACGGGAAAGGAGGACGGTCTGGATACCCTCATGATCATGTATGGTGGCTAGGTACAACCTGTTGCTGAGGTAAAGTATCGCCTGGAAACAACCCACAGCTGTCATCATGGAGGATCCATCCGCTGTTAAGACGTCCGTCGTGGGTTAGGGATTAGCTGGAGACGTGATGAGATGTCACCAAAGGACAGGGAGATAGTAACAGGTGTGAGGGACTCGTTATCTGAGGTGGCACCCATGAGACGACAGCCATTGTGTGACTTGGTAGATGACGAAGGGCGGGGTCCACTCCAGCATGAAGATGAGGCTGGAGACTGGGTCTGATTCTTCGTGGTAGACCTGCACATCTTAGCGAAGTGTCCCTGTTTCTGGCAGGCAGTGTACTGGGCATCCTTAGCAGGGCATTTCTGGGTGCAGGGCCAATGACCTGTGCGTTTGCAGTTAATGAAAGTGGCACCCATGGCTGGGCACTGTCCAGAGTCATGCCTGCGAGAGCAGTATTGATAGGGGGCACTGTTGGTTGATCGCTGGTCTGTAGACTGGTGAGAACGCTGGTCTGGAAAATGATGAGATCGCTGGTCTGGAGAACGATGAGAAGTCTTCTTCTGCAGGCACTGGTTCCTCTTGTATGAAGATATTGCACTGATCTGGCTAGGAGCAGATGCAATGACTGATGCAGTTGCTCGTGTGGACTCGTAAGAACAGCAGCAGGTCACAAAGTCTGCGAGGGTGGATGAGGGTCACATCCATCGAAATTAATATCTGCAATTGCCATTCAGCACAGGAAGTGGGGTTGCCAGTGCATAAATCAACTGCATAAGCGTGATCCTTGAGACGTGAATAGTAGTCTACAAACGATTCTCCCACAGCTTGTTTGCTGGACAAGTCCCTGCGGTGTAAGGCTTCATTTCTGAGGTTGCGAAAGTGCTTCTGTAGGGCATCCAACACCTCTGTGAAGGATAGTGATGCATTGTGAGGGATGCCCAGTGTATGCATAAGCAGGCGCTGAACGTCCAAGGAGATGCAAGTCCTCAGGTGGATCAGCTGGGCAGTTTGATGCAAGCTGTCAAGTCCAAATAAGGCTGCAGTCTTCAAAATGAAGCCTCCACTGGCGAAACACTTGATACGTTGCATTTTGTTGTAGAAGAGGAGGGGGGTGGACCGTAGGCGCTGCAATGCCAGAGGGCGGGGGAGCAGGTGTGACAGGAGGTGTGGGTGTGGTGTCAGGCTGCTGGGGTTGCTGAGTGTGACAGTGCAGCCAGCTGTCCTGATAGCAATGTAAAAAGATCTGTAAATCGCTCCATTTGATTCTGAAGGCCCGCTCTTCTCGACTCCGTTGAGCTTGCTCTTGTAAGCTGGAAGTGTGAAGAAAGTTTATAAGATGCAATATGTCATTATTGTGGCAGCGTGTTCTGTTGGGAGTCAGAAGAGGAGGAAGGGTGAGGCCAGTATCATCATCAACTGTGAGATGTGTGGATCCGTCGTCTCCCTCCAGATCATACAGATCCACTCCATTAAGGTCCATGAACTGATATGACTGTTCTTCATGCTGAGCCATGTTAAGCTGGGTATACTCAGAGAGCTTAGGATCTGTAGAGTGCCAGGGAAATGTCCAGTTTGCTGTAGGTAAACGCAGGAATGCACCAGAAGTTGAAATAAAATGATCAAGCCGTGAGCGAGTGAGTGGAGGTGGCTGCGTGTGTATGTGTGATGCGGTGGTGGGCAGGGCTTTGCCAGCCAGAGCAACATGGTGGCTGGCTTGAGGGGAGATGCACTAAGGAGTCTCTGAGCCACGCCAAATTTTGAGCAGGGAGTTCGCACCTCGCAATACCACACTGCACTGTAACTTTGTCACACACTGACACTCGAACACTGCACTACACAAACACTGTAACACTCCTGGAGACACTGTAATGCACTGGAAGCACTGTAGAGAGTATCCTGGTCTATAGATAAGAATGTGCAGGGAAGTGTGGATGTGTTGAAAATGAAATGTTTGAGCACATTATGTCATATGAGGTGGTTTGATTGAGTAAATACTTAAAGGGTGAGACAGAGGTGTGTTAATAAAAAGAGTGAAGAGTGTGGTTGAAAGAGCTGAGGGTGTGCTGAAATGGTAAGGACATATGGAGAGAATGACTGAGGAGAGGTTGACAAAGAGGATAGATGTGTCAGAAGCTTCCCAAAGAGGATACACACATGCCATAAGTGAAGGGGACAAGAAGACAAACATAATTCACCTACTTTCTTTGAGCATTTCTTACACAAATTCTTCAAAGCAAACACCTGGTCTGCACATCTTTTACTCTCTTCAAGCCACTCTTCCTCCCAAATCAGATGTTATGTGTATGCCATCACTCTGTCAATCACCAATATCATATTTCATTTTATTTATGATTACCCCAGGACCAATTTCTACATAAGAATTCCCGTGTTACCCAAGACCTTTCTTAAGGCTCCTCCAATCTAAGGCTGCACTACCTGCACCAGCTGAGGACTCCTTTAGAGTAAGATCTTTACTGATGAGACTGTACTCCCAGTGATACAATCTCACCAAAGGTGACTTTTCACTCGCAAGAAAAGTCCAGTACCACCTCTTATGTATATAAATAATCACACAACCAAAAACATAATCAAAATATCATTTAAAGAGAATGAACCCTATAAAAATCAAGATCATAGTCTTTCCTTTATAGCATATGTCCAGTAAATGTTCTAAATCTTTCCTCATCTCCACTCTCAAGGTCCAACTTCAGTTACTCTGAATACAGAATACATTAGAAGGGTACATACCACTATGAAGGCACCTACAACATGTAACAAATACCTCTAGACTGAATTTCATCCCAAAAATAACTTCAGGTGCCCTGTAGAGTAGAGTCTGCAGCTCAAAGTCAGAGTAATATAAAGAAAGTTCTTCATCTGTATTCCGCAGAGCATTACCAAAGTCCACTACCATTAGTGAAGACAAGTCATCCTCTGAAATAATCCAAAGATTCTTTAGGAAAGCCTGGAATGATCTGAAAGACATTCCATTTAAATTTCTACTATAAAAATATTTCCATTTAAAAGAAATCAAGCACACCTTCCAAATTTTTTTATCTAAAGTCATCAGTTTGGGATATAATCTAAAAATTTCAAATATACAAATTCTATCAAGCTTACCACTACGTAAAAGAATATTTTCTGGTTTCAGGTCAGCATGAATAACATTTTGTTTGTATAGGAAACCAAGGACGGTGAGGAGTTTTACTGTTAAGTCCCGGATGTGGGGCAGGGCTGATGCTTCACGAATATCACGGTGATCATAGTGAGTGTACAGTGGAGTGGGACTCAGGTACTCAAACACCAAGCAGTAGTGAGGGCCATATAAAAACTGATTCTGTAATGAATAGTCAAACATATATCAAAAACAGTCATACAAACACATGTTAAAAGCATATATGCCTTAGTAATCAAATCCAACCATAATGCTAATTTTGTTAATCTCTCCATCTATCTACTACTGTTGACCCAATTCCATTTCCATACGGCTGATCAAGCATATATAGGCACTTGCCTTTTGTTGGAATTAATTCTGTAAAACTGCAGTCTCTATCTTGTTGGCCGGCAAAGGGAAGGGGCATCAAATTCTCTGGGGCAGATGTTATTTAAGTACCCCTACCTACTTACTGATGTGTTAGTCCTTCTTGACTTATCTAATTTTTTCATTCTTTCTTACAACTTCATTAACCTATACCTCCTAAAACACCATAAAGTCAGACAGTAACAACAAAACATTTAAGTTTTTGAAAGTTGAAAAACTTCTCTCTAAGGAGGTGTTTAGTGAGCACTAAGATAATCTGACTCATATTCCGTAAGAAAGCAGCAGCCTTCACTTACCCTTTGAAATCAACTCCGAGATGGCTGCAGTAAATGATCAACACAGATGCCTCATCAGCTGCCACCAAGCTGATATCACAAAGCAACCCCCTACCAGCTACACAAAGTTCAAATTTTCACAGAACATGAGTATTAGCCCATGGCAGCCACTAAGGATAAAGGGGAAAATTTTTTCACAAGGAGGGAAGGGCCAAGCAAGGTGCAACAACCAGAAAACAATGCTCAAGGTTCTTACTGCCTTGGAGAGAATAGGTTTTCAACTTTCAGAACCTGCATTCCTCTCCTATACAGTCTGTCCCACTAGCACTTGAGAATAAACCCACATGAAAGAGGAGGATTAGAGATAAACCTTTCGCTTAGACTAACACCAAGGCAAAAATACCTTCACTGGTAAATGAAAGAAACTCTGGAAATGGATTCTACGGAAAGAGGAATCCCCACAAACACAAGTTATACCCATAACATCAAGATAATAAGATACCATCTGATGTACTCAAAGGTACACAGACAAATAGAAAAAAGTTTGCATCTTCATAATGATATTCATCTCAGTAATCAATATAAGAATTTCCGTGTTTCAAGTCTCATTTTGAAAGGTTTTAGGTCTACTTTTAGTGTACATAATTCTCTTCTTTATTGGTGAGGTCTAACATACACAATTATCAAGTTTCAATCAACATCACATTTCATACCCTGTAATAAAATTACTAATATTACCAATAATCATAAGTCTTAATGTAAGACATGATTTTGTGAAAATTCACTGACCCATTTGAAGTGCTGACATGCATATGGGTGGTTCGCATGCTTTCCCCACCCTCCCCACAGCATCCATCATCAGGGTCTTCCTCAGCAATTGTAGCTGGGTTATCCTGGCCCTTTAGGATCTCTTCAGCATAACTGTGGCGTGCGATAGGGATGTACTCTACGAAAAATCAGGTATTCCTGCACATCTCAGCAGAGAGCTCAATAAGTTTCAGGTACTTAGGGAGGAGTGAGATGCATGCCAGGTTGAATGTGATGGAATTATAGGTTCAGCCATGCCTCTTCTGCAGCCTAAACATGGACATAGGATGAACCATGGAGGTCAAGAATCAGGCCGTGGAAATAAATTGTTTTAGAGGGGTATGTGGTATGACTAGATGCAATGAAGAAACTAATGAGGAGGTGTATGAAAGATTTGGTAAGGCAATGAATGCAAAGGGATTGAACTACGGAGTGGAAGGGTGGGTGAAATGTAATACTTTGAAGTGGTTTGGGCATGTGGAAAGAATGCAAGATGGGAAGTCTACAAGGAGAGTGTATAACAGTATGTACATGTGCATGTTTGTATATACATGTGTATATGAGTGGATGGTTCTTTCTTCGTCTGTTTCTTGGCACTACCTCGCTAACGCGGGACCCAGCAATCAAGTATAATAACCTACCTATCTATTCATATCTCTGACACCTATTCCATTTGGAAATTCCTCAAAGGAGTGGCCACGGCAACAGAATCTCCAAAAGTAAAGAACTCCAGAGCCGCTTCTTAGCCTATAATGCCTCACCCTTAACAAGCCACTGGTAAAGGGTAACTCTAGCACAGTGTTTCCAGAGGCTCGAAACTATTGTTCCTAATGACTACTTCTATCTAATACTCCTTCCTACTACTTCTATGTAAAGTTTCTACCTAATGTTCCTGCCTAAAGGTCCATATCTCTACTTCTATCTACTGCTCCTACCATTTTGCCAAAAGGCATTGTGCTTACCGCAGGAAAATCTAGAGTTACAAAGAATAAGCTGCGTGAGTTAAGTGTTGTCAAGTGTTACAAGTGACAAGGAGAGTTGTATGTTTGGAGAGAGAATGCCAGTAGTCCACACGTTCATGATGCAGAAAGAAAAGAGAGCTACCTAGGTCAGAGGAGTGCAACTTGACAACAACTAAAGAGCTGGCTCACTATGCAGATGACACTAACCCTTCAAATACCCATGTGGGTAGCACTGGTAATATACCTCCTTGGTTATTGGCTGCCAATCATCTACTACCTATAGTATAATATAATAATGTGGCCATGTCATCTGTCTCCTGGCGCTACCTCGCTGGTGCAGGGGGTGGTGATGATATTTCCCATGGGGCGGGGTGGCATCAGGAATGGATGGAAGCGAACAAATGTGAATATGTATATGTATATATGCATGTGTATGTATATGTATATGTATATGATCACCAGTATGGCTTCCGTAAGGCGAGATCCACTGGCGATATTCTTTCCTATCTTACTAATGTCTGGGCATCAT
>JAYMFT010013498.1:0-16759 GCA_038088735.1 Panulirus argus | reverse complement strand
GTATGGCCAGCATTTTGCTCTGGTGTGGCCAGCATTATACTCTGGTGTGGCCAGCATTATGCTCTGGTGTGGCCAGCAGTATGTTCTGGTATGTCCAGCATTATGCTCTGGTGTGGCCAGCATTATGCTCTGGTGTGGCCAGCATTATGCTCAGGTATGGCCAGCATTATGCTCTGGTGTGGCCAGCATTATGGTCTGGTGTGGCCAGCAGTATGTTCTGGTATGTCCAGCATTATGCTCTGGTGTATCCAGCATTACTCTCTGGTGTGGCAAGCATTATTCTCTGGTATGGCCAGCGTTGTGCTCTGGTGTACTCAGCATTATGCTCTGGTGTGGCCAGCAGTATGTTCTGGTATGGCCAGCATTATGCTCTGGTGTATCCAGCATTACGCTCTGGTGTGGCAAGCATTATTCTCTGGTATGGCCAACGTTATGCTCTGGTGTACTCAGCATTATGCTCTGGTGTGGGCAGGTTTATGCTCAGGTATTGCCAGCATTATGATTTGGTGTGGCCAACATTAAGCTCTGGTGTGCTCAGCATCATTTTCTGGTGCAGCCAGCATTGAGCTTTGGTGTGGCCAGCAATATGCTCTGCTGTGGCCAGCAGAATACTCTAATGTGAACCACGTTATGCTCAGTTGTCGTCTGGGTTATGTTCTGGTTTGGCTTACATTATGAACTATATAGTGTCCTTACATATGCTTTAAAGTAACCCCACATTATGCTCTATTGTAACCCCACATTATATTCTCGTGTGGCCCCCATCATGCTCTCGTGTGATCCCGTATCATGACCCCTTTTTAAAAGGCAGATTTCTCACCTCCACCAAAACTCTAAAATATTTTTCCTCGTCTATTTTTAAGTCTTCCTGTCGTTAACCCTCTTTATATTTCAGGAAAGGCTGAGGCTTGATGTGATTTTTTTTCTGCGATGGAGCTTCCAATATTATTATCCAGTGTGGCCCCACACCATGCTCAGATATGGCCCCACACCATGCTCAGATATGGCCCCACACCATGCTCAGATATGGCCCCACACCATGCTCTGGTGTGGTACCACCTCATGTTCAGATGTGGCTCCACAGTAATGTTTGTTGACTCTTACTCTTATATAGGTATTACTTCGGTTTTTGCCCCCGAGAGCTGGCTGCTTGTGTGTCCCCCACTACTAGCTAGACCAGGCAATACTCGACAAGCTGCCATCGGCAACTCAAGGGTGGGCCGTTTTGATAACTGTTACTTTCCCTACACCTCGAAACTGTGCAGCTCTCTAAATTCTCATGTCTCTCCCAGTAACTATGACCTGGCACGTTTTAAAAGACAGGTCTTTCACTTTCTCGAAAATTCGTACTTTCCCTCGCTTTCTCTTTTTCCCTTTCATAATTCGCTCTGTTTCAATTAAGGACCGGCCTTGATGTGGACTTTTGTCTGTGGCTGGAGCTTCCAACGTAGAAAAAAAAAAAAAAGAGATTGTGCTCCTACATCATGCTCAGAAGTGGCTTTACATCATGCTCTGGTGTGGTCCCACATCATACTCACATGCGACTCATTATCCTCTGGTGTGACTCATATCATGCTTTGGTGTGACTTCACATCGTGCTCTGGTTTGATTCCACATCAAGCTCAGGTATAACTCCACATCATTCTTTGATGTGGCTGCGCGTTAAACTCAGGTGTGGCTCTTTTTAAGGCTTTGCTGTGGCTCCTCATTATGCTCTGGTATGGCCCCATATCATGATCTGCCGCCGCTCCACATAGTGCTTAGCTGTGGTTCCACATCAGGCTCTTATGTGGCCCCACATCATTCTCTGGTGTGGTTCCACATCATGTTCTGATGTAACTCCTCATCATGCTTCATTGGAACCCTACATTATGAACTGATGCTGCCCCTCATCATTTTTTGTGAACCGCAGTCCATGCTCTGATGTGGCCCTACATCTGGTTCTAGTGTGGCCTCACATCGTGCTCTGATGTGGCCCCACGTCATTCTCTAATGTGTCCCTACATTATGCTTTAGATTGGATCCATATCATTTTCTAGTGTGGCCCTACATCATGTTGTGGTGGGGCCCCACATCATGCGCTAGTGTACCCCAGTCCATGCTCCGCTGTGGTCCACATTTACCGGCAGTTCCTGGACTTATTCCTCGGGGAGTCTTGGGGCGGAGGTTCACGGGTGGGTAGGTACCAAGCGGGGCGCTGGCTCCTCCCGCGGGAGCTGTACTCCCCCCCATTACCCACGGTGGCCCGGAATGTCGTAAACAGCTGACACTGCTGAGCACGCCGGGGCTGAGCTGTTCCTGCAGCAGCTGAGAGCGAGGAAAGAGATTAGGAGAAACAAATGATGATGAGCCCCACAGCACTACCGTGTTATACGATCTTTGAACACGACGGTACGATCTTAGAGCACGACGGTACGATCCTGGAGCACGACGGTACAAACTCTGAGCACAACTTTATGATCCTTGAGCATGCTGGGACCACCTTTGGATTCGATGTTACGATTTTTGAGTATACTGACCTGGCCTTTGACTTGGCCTTTGAGGGTCAGGGCAAAGGCCAGGTCATCGTACCTAAGGGTCGCACCGTCGTTTCCAAGAGACTGAAGTATTATACCTGCCAGTGTGAAGCTGATCATAATGCCTGCATCGTTATGCTGCGCTTACCTGTCATCCCTCGTGTTTCATAATGCCTTTGGTATGGTCGTGTGGCCGTCAGCCTGGCCTCCAGCATATGGCTTCCCCAGCACTAACACGCCTCTCGCGCGTTATCTCTGGTGTTAAGAAGAATATTTTGGGGAAGCAAAGTAGCAAGATATTAGCTTGCCCTCACACAGCATTACTCCTTAATGACACTTATTACCCGATGAATACCTTTCCTCCCAGTGTCACCCATTACTTAACCATCCCAGCCATAACCCATAAATTTACCCCTCCCTCTACTAACCATCATCTACCTCTCCCTCCACAACCCATAAACTGCCCCCCCTCCCATACACAACTCATTAACTGACCCTTCCCATTATACTCCTTTTCTCGTTCAAAAACTTTTCTACCCAAGAACCTAGAACTAACTCACCCCACCGTTGCCCTTGCCTGTTCTCCGTCATCTCCATCCTCATCCCCTGCCCTCCCAACATATATCCTGCCACCTGTGTGTCTACATATGCCCCATGATATATCTTGTCACCCTTGTCTGTATGTATGCTCGTGGATATATCCTGCCGCCTATATATGCATGTATGCTCATGGATATTTCCTGCTGCCTGTTTGTGTGCTCCTGGAAATATTACTGACAGCTCAAAAGGTCAAAAAAGATAAAAAATAAAAAAAAACTGTAACTGTAACAAGCGCCTGGAGGATACACACGTTGTTTTAAATTAATGTAACCTCTCTCTCTCTCTCTCTCTCTCTCTCTCTCTCTCTCTCTCTCTCTCTCTCTCTCTCTCTCTCTCCAAATCCTGGGGAATTTTAATTACTTAGTGCGTAAATGGGTCACGCCTCACTGCTGCGTTAGAGACCACTTAGTTGCCCTATTCTCTCAACCAGGCAGGTCTCACTGGCCTTGTGTTGTGGTGCCTGGGATCCTGGAGGCCTGATATTGTGGTGTCTGGAGGCTTGGTACTATGGTGTCTGGAGGCCTGATGCTGTGGTGTCTGGAGGCCTGATATTGTGGTGTTTGGAGACCTGGTGTTGTGGTGTCTGGAGGTCTGATATTGTGGTGTCTGGTGGCCTGATATTGTGGTGTCTGGAGGCCTGATATTGTGGTGTCTGGAGGCTTGATACTATGGCATGTGGAGGCCTGATATTGTGGTGTCTGGAGGCTTGATACTATGGCATGTGGAGGCCTGATATTGTGGTGTCTGGAGGTTTGATGTTGTGGTGTTTGGAGATCTGGTTTTGTGGTGTCTGGAGGGCCTGATATTGTGGTGTCTGGTGGCCTGATATTGTGGTGTCTGGAGGCCTGATATTGTGGTGTCTGGAGGCCTGATATTGTGGTGTCTGGAGGCCTGGTGCTGTGTCTGGAGGCTTAATGTTGAGACGTCTGGTGACCTAGTTTGGTGGCGTTTTCTCTCGTGCAGAACACTTAAGTTCTCAATGAAATATTTTTTGCTACAATATAAACTATTGTAGCTTTCGTAAGCTGTGATGCTCTCGCTGGTAAACTATTATAACAGAGATAAGCTGTGGTACTTCCAATTATAAATTATTTTATCAGTTATAAACTGATATTCCCACTTCTTAACTATTAGAGCAGTGATATGCTATGATACTCCCGCTGGTAAACTTTAATAGCTGACATAAACTGTGATAATTCAGGTAGTAAAGCTGATGTCAGAAGTGTAATAAGAATATGATACAATCCTGTCCAACGCACACTGTCCCGCTTAATTAAACCCCTTGTAAATGGCTGTTTAACTCCCATGAGTTAACAGGTGATTTGGTGATGCCCAAGGGGTCAAGAGGGAGCACCTGAGACAGCCCGATAACAGAGGACCTGATGGTCCATGACGAGGTCATCTGCTGCAGGACAGTAACAGTGTCATACATTACTAACCTATGTAAACGGAGAAGGACAGTAAAGCAGAAGGCTGCTTCCCACCCACCGCACCTTGCAACATATCAGCTGATAGCAAATCAGCCGCGAAGAAGCACATGTAATACAGAAAGACATGGAAATTCTATTTACTTAAGGGTGAATGGGAAAACATTCTGATCCGATTTCGTTTGCCAGAGTCTCTTTGAAATACGTAAGGAGTTTGAATACGTGCATATAATAGATATTTTTGAACAGGTTTATTCACTTAGTCATTATCATCAAAGTAAATATTTACCTATGTTTTCAATGTACTGATAGGCTTCAGTTCGACAGTATCTGAAGGCAGATGATTCCAGTTTTCCATATCCGCTGCTGACGAAACTTTCGTCTGCGTTTGTGGTACATTCTCTCTGTGACTCCATACCGTTATATCTGGTCACAGTATCTCTGTATATCGTGAGGAAATTATCGTGAGTTGAAATATCGGAACTATTTTGTGTTTTGAAACCTACCATGAGATCTCATCTCGGAGCGAGCGCTTTTTCAGAGAACTTAATTTTAGATAATGAGTCTCTCTTTTAATGTTTATTTCTGAGTGAGGGAATTAGTTTCGTTGCTCTTTGGTAAATTTGTTCTAATTGTTCTTTGTCTTGGATAAAGTAAGATGAACAGGATATTCTAAATGTGACTAGAGTGTTGTAAAGTCTAAGTATAGTCCTCCGTTTTGCAGTGTATATTTTCGGCTATGAAGCTAGCCTTCTGTTGGCTTTGTTATATGTGGCTAGGCATTGCTTCGCGTAAATTAACGTCATTGCAGATTATAACTAAAATATTTTCCTTCTTTGGTTAAACAAACTTTTTTTCTGTAGTATTTAATCTTTTTGCATCTAAAATGTATCACTGCATCAGATCACTTTTAATCATTAAACATCTTCCTTTGTCAGGAAGGGAGGGAGAGGTGAGAATGAGGGCGACCCAGCCTCAGACCACGTCCGCTGCTCTCACCATTATCTGTGTGTCAGAGTGGTGACCGCTGGATCGAGACAGTTTATTGCTTTCATTATTGTCTGGACCCCCCTCCCCCACACACACACACACAAGGCCGGGGGTTATGGGTAGCGTGAAGAGCGAAAGAGAAGAGGAGGAAAAGGAAGAGGAGGAGGAAAACGCAATCCAAGCGTCCGGGCTGATCCCGGCGGTACTCCTCGTCTGGCGCCCGTCCTTCCCCGAGGGCTCCTCGTCTGGTGCCCATCCTGTCCCAAGAGTGAACTGTGCCTGTTACGAAACACTCTGAGCATACGTTTGTGGAGAGCGGGGACGTGAAGTCTTTCTTGGCAGTGCAGCCAAACCAGGTTTCCCTTGTGTGATGAGAACTAATTTTACAGTTTGTTCAGCTGCACCTGCTCTTGCTGATAATGTTCGGTGACAACTAAGTTGTGACATTCAAGCACCACACAGGTGTAAGCCTAGTTGAACCCTAGAACTATTAATTTACTGATAATCACATCACTATACATGGAGAACAACTTGACACACATAATGGAGGTTGATACAGTACTGACCCGTATGTATAACGTCCAGTGAGGTCTGACTATATCAATCAGGTCCTCAGGGAGATATGAGGGTCATGATTTGTGTACTGCTGACCCGTGATTGCCTAGCTTGGGGTACGAGTGTCCTAAAGTCAGCGGCTGGGACGGCAATCATGGCACTGGGCACTCCGAGCGTCAGAAATGGCACTGGGCACTGGGGATCTGAACCTCTTGAGCACGACGGCACAATCCTTAGGTATGATGACTTAAATTCTAACCTGATCCACAAAGGTCAAGTCAAAGGTCACACTGTCATATCCAGGGTGAATACCGTCATCCCTCATCACACTGTCATACCCAAGGTTAGGACCGTCGTACTTAAGGATCCTACCGTCGTGCTGAAGGATCATACTGTCGTTGAAGGAGTTAACAAACTGTACTCACAAACAAAGAAACTTGCTGAGTATTACATGGGTGTCAGCCGTGTTACTCGCATCTCTCTCTCTCTCTCTCTCTCTCTCTCTCTCTCTCTCTCTCTCTCTCTCACGCAATATTTCTTCATTTTCCTCCCTCCTCAAGGGATCACCCTTCCTGCTCCTCCTCCCTCCTTCCTCTCTCATCACCTTAGCCAATCCCCCTCACCCATACTCCCCTTCCTCTTCTGTACTCGCCTTACATCATTCCCTCCTCCTCCCGGATGCTACCTTTGATATCGGATATCATACCATAGCGGAAGATCCCCTGGGGAGCTGTTAGGCCGGATAGTGTTCACCGTGAGAGGGTTGTTGATTCTCTGAGACGGCAGCCGCTGTCTCAGGTAACGCCCCAGTTCCCTACTCCCCAGACACCGTGGACGCTGTCACGGGCAGCGCCCGGCTCCCTCAGTAAGGCGCTGCCCTCCCGACTGACCTTATTGGCGAGGAAAACAACTCAGGAGCAAAATTTGGTACGTCTTGAGCAGCGAGGAGCCATAGACGCCACTCCCGTTCCTATGATAAGAAAAAGAATATATATATATATATATATATATATATATATCCAAACTTACAACAACTAAAGCTTGTATCGTGGGTATTCGTTCCCATTATACGGAAGGTCTTTTATGAATTGTTTAGTTCAGTTCCTACCCCCTTGGGAGAGAGGGAATAGAATGCCACCCATGCATCTCTTGTGTGTCGTAGAGGGCGACTAAGAGGGATGGGCGCCGGGGGGCTGGAAGCTTTTATCACTTTCTAAAAGTAGGAACCAAAGAAGGACCTGAGAGAGGATTTTTACTCCGAGACTCAGCCGTCTGTTCCTGACGCTGCTTCCCTAAGGCGGAGAAAAACAACCAGGAAAAAATTAAATTCGTCAAAATTTGTTTGGAGCGCCTTAAGATCCAGACCTCTGGAATTTATGGAAGGATTAAATATATGTGGGTCAGCCACTCGGCCAGTAGAACATGCCTTGCCTGGAGCAAACAATGGAACCTTACTTACCTGGAACAAACAATGGAACATGAATTACGTGGAGCAGACAATGGAACATGACTTACCTGCAGCAAACAGAGCAACATTACAGTGGTTAAATGGCATAAAGACAATGAGAAAAAGTGCCCTTAAAAGTCGCTGCTGGTGGAGGTGCAGGCGTTCTTTTACCCCGTCCCTGGGGCTCAAGCGGCCATCATTTTCTTTCCCAGAACGAACTGGGTCTTGCCCAGACACCATGGCCAGAATAATCTCACGTAACTGAGCCTGAGATTGCCAGGGATTTGTTAAAATCTGCCGAAGTTGTTTCATTTAGAATTCCAAAGGTCAACGATATGGAACTAAGCGTACTCTGACTAATCCAAAGCTTTTTAAGTGGAATTTGATATCAAACTGCGACTGATTAGGTGGATGAGCTTCTTGTTTTTCCTGGAAAATGTACACGACCTGGGCCCGACTGCCGGCCGCGTCAGCGAGGTAGCTTTAAGACGAACAAAAGATGACGCGTATCGTCTGCCCTTGGGTTATCATACAGCCTCCCAACATTCACATCTTGGCGTATGAATATCCTAGCGTCCCAGTCCTCCAGCGCTTAAAATGTTTATAACCTAGTCTTCACCTCCTAGCCTCTTGTTAGTAGCTCCAGTGAAGTGTCTTCAGAATCTAGCGTCTGTGTCCAAATCCACAGCTCCTAGCCACAATTTCTAGCTCAAAACTTTAGTCTCCGCATAGCTCAGACCCCTTTTGCCTTAGCCCTTTATCTCGTAGCCTGCACCTCCCAGCCTAGCCTGCCACGTCCCCCAGTTCTCCTGTGTTGACAGCCAAAACTCGTGCCTCTAGTGTCTTAGCTCGCAGCTCTGCCACTCTGCTACTCCCATGCTCCTAGGTACTCCTAGATCCTAGTATTTAAAGTCCCTAACCCCAAGTTAAAAGTCCTCTACCTCTAGCTCCGAGCCTCCAGTCCCAGCCTTTGGTCCCTAAATCGTATCCCCGGCGTTCCCATTTCTTGCATCCCCCTGGTTATTGCCCCACCTCCTCACTCCAGTCCATAGCATCCCTCTTTATGTCCATTTACTGCCCCTGGTTCCATGCCTCTAGGCTTTTCTCCAGCCCTTAGCAACCCATCATGCCCTCCCTCCTCCCGAGTCGGTAATGGAGGGGCCGTGTTGGAGGCGCGTGGGGAGAGGGGGTTGGGTCCCTCCACACCGTCATATTAACCTCACTTTTACTCCTCCTAATTTACATAATCCAGAATGGAGGAGGACGGGCTGCCGGGACGAGGAATTACCGCGTTTATTGTGTGGTCGGCCCCGATGTTGTTCTGCGGAGGGCCGGGGCGTGCCACCTGCCTGCATATGATGTGGGGGCGTTGCCACCTACCTAATGTTATGCTGCGTAGGGTGGGGGTAGTGCCACCTACCCCGATATGATGTGGGGGCGTTGCCACCTGCCTGATGCTGTGATGTGGAGGACGGGGGTGGAGGGTGGTACCTGCTGATGCTGTGATGTGGTGGGCAGCGGTGCCACTTGCTTTATAAAGTAATTGCTGCCTTTTAGCGATGCAGATGATGTGGATGTTGCTGTGTAAATAATGTGCATGTGGCTGTTTTTATGTAAATAACACTAATGTAACACTGTAAATTCATTTTTGCACGTACAATCATCGCATCTATATAGATATAGTATATACCCAACCTTCAACTCTGACGCGTTTACAGCTTTGTAAATTACCAGTTGATGCGTACATATCAAATCGGCTGTATCTCTGTAAATCTTACAGCTGTAGATTAGGAAAACTCAAGTTTGTAGCCGTTTAAATGATACATCATGATACATCACCCAGACGTGGCTGCATCATTTCTGTAGGTACAGGTGTGTGATTTACAAAGCTACAGTTGTATAACTTGTCTATTTGTGTGACTAAAGAGCTGCTGTAGGTGCTGTTTTGTAGATGTCAGAGCTACGTAACTGATACAACTGTAATCTTGTGAAGGACAGTAAGCCAGTTAATGCCTTATAAATGACGGAGTGATATTTATGTATATATCACAGGCATAGCTTTGTAAATGAGTTCGTAACCATGTAAATGTCGCTTGGGAATAACGGATGTCAGAATGTGAATAATAAGGAGTTGTACGATATTGCACTTGGATCTAAATAACAAAGTTTTAAGGCTGTAAACGAGGCAGCTGTAGCTGTAAATGACGGGACTGTGTCCCAGTAAACGACGTGTAAGTGGTGCAGCTGTGAGAAACTGAAGGACAGTTGTGTTCCGGAACCAGTCAGCTGCAGGATGCAGATTGGATTTATTCACTTAAAGTTTCACTTTATGTTCCACGACAGTGAGTAAAAAGAACAGGCCATCATACCCAAGGGTCGTACCGTTGTACTCAAGGGTCGTACTGTCGTACTCAAGGGTCGTACTGTCGTGCCTCGGGATTAAGTGATGTGAAGAAAATATTTCTACAATGTGTTGCCTGTACACTACTCTTCTCTACCCCTTTCTCCTACGTCACCTCCTTATGGCCCTGGACAGAACATCATTGTCCTCACTGGCCACGCCGGGGCCCACCGGCCTGCCCTCTGGACGTCAATAAGCCTTTGTGAATGTGGCTGGTCGCACCAGACTCGCGCTTATCCCGTTGTTTACGGTAGCATCGCCTACAGGTGGACGTCGTGGCCTTGCGGGAGGACAACAAACAAAGAAACGCTTTATTTTTTCTTGAAAGAGGTAAAGGCGGGAAACGCTTTGTTCTGGAAGAGAAGGTGGGAAACCTTTTCCTGAGAGAGAAAAAGGCGCAAAATGCTTTCTCCTGGAACAGGAAAGGGTGCGAAGCGCTTTGTCTTGGAGGAGAAAAAGGCGGGAACCCTTTGTGCTGGAAGAGAGAAGAGCGGGCATCTCTTTGTTCTGCAAGAGAAATGAGCGGGGAACTCTTCTGTCCTGGAGGAGAAAAAGGCGGGAAACGCTTTTTCCTGGAAGAGAAAAAGGCGGGAAACGCTTTGACCTGAGAGAGGAAAGGGAGAGAAGCGCCTTATCTCTGGAAGGAAAAAGACTAGGAACGGCATAAACTGGTGGATGGAAAAGCTGGCAATTTCTAAAAAACGCTCCAGCATACGAAGAAGTATCCAGCTTTACGGCAGTAGTAAAGAAGTGGTCTATGAATTAATGAGAAGTCTTTTCCATTCACCATTTACAACAAACTTTCCAACAACGTAGGTAAATTACGATATCTCCAGGAAGACCTATCAGGGTAAGAGACAGCTAAAGTACGCAACCAGGACCAAGAGCGTAAACAAATCCTTCTCGTCCGACACACGTAACCATGTGACGTCACACTGACGTGTTCTCCATCTTACTGACGGCGCTTGTCCGTGCCCGTCCAGGTTGTCTGTCGATTCCACCGTCAGTTTTCTTTAAGTTCTTCTCGAAAACTGTCGTCTCTCCTTTTATAATAGAGTAGCCTGACTATGGTCGTGGCTATGTTGCCGACTAATAAGTACCGGTGGGTCAGAGAGTATTTTGCCGAGCAGTTTATTTTCTTTATTTGTTCTTTGTTACTGAATTCACGTATTCTTTGTTGAGTAGAAGAGTTTTTGCACATACTGAGATTCATACAAACATCACTTCTAATAAACAAAAAGATGAATTTTAATTGCAGTAAGTCCGCCAGGGTCGCTGGACAGCTCTACACGCCGCCATCTTGAAGTCCAGGAAAAGTCCAACTGATGAACGCTACCTAACCCCCCCTAACCAGGGCGCTCCGACCATATGCTACCTCAGCGTCAGCAAAGGTGACGCAAAAGAAAATAACCGTCGAAAGTGAAATAATCTCCAGAATATCATAAGACCCTCCCGTACGACTAGTCGGCAAAATAACCGCTACGTAAATTTTACGATGTTTTGAAAGTTATTTCTTTAGTTATTCACTGTCTTCCTTATCCTCCACTTTCTTCTTCTTCTTCTTCTTCTTCTTCTCCTCCTATTTCCTTCTTTGCTCTTCTTGCTTCATTCTCCTCTTCATTTCTAACACGTACTTCCCTTCCTCATGCTCTCAGGGTAATGAATAAGCAAGGACGGGGATCACCTTGACAGTGACGTTGGTGTGGGTGGCTGCATTAGTGCTGGTGTAGTGTGGCCTTGGAAAGGCCTTATATTTACTTCCTTACAGATGTACACGTGGCTGTTTGGTGAGAGAGGAAAGAAGAGGGAGCGGTTCCCATGGTGAGAGGGGGAGGGAGAGGAAATGGTCTCCCCGGCGAGAGAGTAAGGGTAAGGGAATGGTTCCCCGGCTGGAAAGTGAGAGAGCAAGTACGCTGTAATGAATACACACGAGTAGAGTCACATACACGATGGGTTTCCTTTAGAATACAGACTGAAGCCAAGAGCACCACAGGCACGTCATGGTCAGGGGGTGATGGTCCATGTGGGGCCAGACAGGATGTGTTGGCAGCAAACCGTGGCACCAAAAGATCTCTGTACCTGGTGAATAAGGATGCTTTATTTATGCCAATAATTGCTTGCAGGGCATTC
Organism: Panulirus argus; assembly: GCA_038088735.1. Classification (NCBI taxonomy): domain Eukaryota; kingdom Metazoa; phylum Arthropoda; class Malacostraca; order Decapoda; family Palinuridae; genus Panulirus; species Panulirus argus. The sequence continues at coordinate 4,693 of JAYMFT010013498.1, read as the reverse complement.
CAAATGAGAAGCTTTCAGTATAGTACAGGTCTGAAGTTTATACCTATTAATGTATGAGATGTTTGTTGTACAGCAGATAGACTGATTTCATGTCTCTTAATCCAAAAATAACAACGAGTTAGTGATACAAATTCTGATTCTCTTTTCTGATAGAGCGTGAAGAAATTGCTGTCATTAGGGAGATAATTGTGAAATGCTTGTCTGTCCAATTATGAACGAAAGTAGAAGTCTTGTTTTTACAGTTTTACTCCAACAATGATCTGCAGTATTTGTATGCTTACACTAACTGTTGATAACCAATGAGTGAAGATATTGCAGGCTTTAAATCTTCCAGAGATCAACTGTGTCTTTGATCAGGCCTTCTATGCAAAGGTGGACGAAGGTGTTTAGAGATACGGTTCAGTAATGGGCGTGTTTCATACCATCAGCAATTTCCCATCAATTATTGGGAAGCGATTCAGCAATGGAGGGCTCGGTGATCTTGCAGTAGAGCTGGAGTAATTGTAGACAGTTCCATCAACAGTAGTTCCTGAGGAAGGCCAAGACAATCATGGAGTTGAAGCGCACAAAATTATGTATGAACACCGTCTGTGGATCTCGTGGTAGCAGTTTCAGACATGGATCGAGCAACAACAACATTATGAAACACAGGAACTCCATTAGTTGCTGATACGAGCTGAAATAGTTGGTGGTAAACCAGATCATAAGACATTTGTCTTCTTTGTTACAAAATGAAGCGTGTTTAGGTTTTCAACGCAACTGATGAATTCCACAATAATGTGAGAAAGGGGCAAGGACCTATAGCTGCTTACTGATTATGATCATCATCATCTAGCCCCAAGACCCTTCTTCAGGGGCTCCTGCGGCTTCAAAGCTTCGATGCAATCGGTAGGAGGGAAAGAATGGACTCCTTTGGAATGAATTCAGTGGGGAGACTGCTCCTGTGATACAACCTCGCCGAAGATGAGTTTTCACTCGCAGCGTAACCACAAGCAGACGGAGTCTGGCATCGCCCCTTCTGGTCATCATATGTGGATGTGGTTGTGATTCTACTGTCTAAGATTTGAACTTCCAGGGAAGGGAACTGGGCTCTTCATTTGCATGCTGTAAGGTAATGGATCCCATATTGTTTCGCTTACGATAAACAAAGCTGTGTTCGATACCTCTGTGTATCATGTCCACCTATAAGCTAACGTTAGGTGATGGTTTACCTGTTCAGCTGAGTGAAAGTATTATGTAACTGCAAATTTTCGCAGCATGTGCCTGAGCCAGCTGCGTAGTGTGAATCCGGTGTCATTTATTGTGGTTTTAGGAACTTTTGGTATTGAAAAGGATGAAGTTGATGTCCAGTCAGTCAATAACAAACGGATTAAGCCTTTTCATTAGAGTGATGCTGGTTTGATAAGCATCTCAGTTGTAGCTTCTGTTGTAGCAAACAACTTGCTAACAGTAAAGGAGCAAGGACAGGCATCATATCAAGAGTATGTGGATATAATAGTGAGAAAAGATACTTTATCCTTTGACTTTAAGGTATTGATCAAACATTTTCGACAGTATCCAGACAAAAGCAAAAATACAGTCGACAAACAAGAAAACTGTCCTCAAGGCAGACCGCAGTCTGTTTGGTCGTATGCTACAGATAGCTAAAAACAGAAAGATGGATATGAAACAGGTATTACGGGATCCACTGCGTCCTTTGTTTTGCCTTGGCAAACTATGATAGGATAGTGAGCATAAAGATACGTCAACATTGTCAAGACATCTTGAGTAGGTATCTTCTGAAGAGAACGTCACACTTCCATCTGTAACTATCGTTGAAGGAATGAACCTTATGCCAGAAACGCAATGGAACAACTGTACCTTTGTTCTGTTATCAATCAGTTTTTCACGTCCGCACCTTGAAGTGTACCATGTAAAAGAGTTAATGTGGTGGTTGATGTGGACTGGGGAAACTCCATCAAGCAAGCAGAGACGCTGAGGAAGGGTGCAGATGGTGACCTTTTGTTCTTCAAAATAGTGGCACGGCATGAAGTTAAGAACGGGAGACTTCTTATGACGTACCAGCAAGGAAAATCAGATTTATTTTTCTTTTTTTTGAGATGGTATAGAAGGAGGGGGAAAAATGGCCGTGAAACACTATTTGTGTGTCTCATGATGACCAGGGAGCATTCTGAGGAAGTAGAAGAATGGAAGAACCACGTCTCCTGCGCACCCAATGTGCTGCAAACTGGATCAGAGTCGGGTGCACTGATTGTGGAGGATACTAATGGGCTGATTTTATTCTTAGCTTTCAGAAGCAGCATCATCTATGAAACTTTCATTACGTATATGCGATGTGAACACAGAACAAAACAAGAGTTATCGTTGTTGGTGAGCATACTCCTACTTTACGTGACGCCTGGATTTCCTTGTTGGGTTACCATGTTTTTGCAGTATGTGATACGTCAACGCTCTCTCAGGACAAGGCAGAATAAAAGAACTAAAGTTCTTTCGTCGAAGCCAGTCATTCCGGGATGCCCTCAGAACACTGAGAGAACTATGGCAATTAACCGATAATCTCTCCACAGTCCTCCAGGAATTTACCTGTAGGCTTAATGGCGGTCGCAATCCACTTCACCAGGTGAATGAACTCCGCTTATGAACTGTGGTATGTGGAGAAGGGGGACTGTTGAACCTGCTTCCATGTGTTAATTGCTTACACTAACAGGCTTTGAGAGTTGTTTGCCAGAGAGGTATATGGAGATGATACAATCTGACAGCAACACCTAATGTCCCATTCCCTATCAACCATGAATGGACAGTAGGACAGGATAGTACGTTTGATATCAAGTGGATGACTGGCTCTCATGCCCCTCAGATCATCTTAGAATTAATTTCCTGTAATTACGCTCGTCTCTGCCCGCTACCAAAGCTGCCAGTGCCTGTTTAATGGACTGAAATACACATATGAATGCAGGGTATGGGACTGAACAAATATGGTGGCTATTGAAGATGATGCCTTCGTCCAGGACATGACTGAAGATGAGGTATCTGACGATGAAACTAACTGAAGTGTAAGTCGACTATCAACATGGTTGGGTCAGGTCAGAAACAATTGTAATTTAGGACTGATCATATGATGAAAAGATTGTATAGTTTTGGCCATGAGGTGTTTTCTTCAGCCTTCTGTGGTTGTTCTTTCTTACTCAAAAAAAAAAAAGTGAGAACTTGTAAAGTTTGTTGGATGTTCTTAAGATGATGTTGCTATTTTTGTCAGTTTTAAGGTTAACTTATAAATATATAAAGATAAACAATACACCTTTCCCAGAAAAGATTACCTTAAAGAAAATTCTATATTTAAAAGATTTTAAGATTTATATTAAGTTGTCAGAATGGATATTTCCATCACTCAGCAAAAAGCTCTGACTGAATGTGAAATTATATGTATAAGTGTTGTAGGATGCGGCTAGGGATACTTGAATGGACTGGATGTGGTATCAGTCCAAGAGATCCACCGGAATCGCTATATACCGATGAAAATTTCAATCAGAAAGCTACACAGCACAGACGTACAGCAAACACTTTTGGGAAACTAGAGGCAGTCTGTTGATCAAAAGACCATTGTCTCATCTGGTACCATCATTTGGTACTAAAAGGCTAAAATCTAGGGGCTGGCCCATGGATTATGAAGTTTGTCACCATCCAAGTTTGTTTAGCTAGACTGCAAGCTAATCCATGCTACCTGGATGCTGAAAGATAGGATAAGGTTCCTAAATACTGAAAACTAAGCAAGGCTTGGCCTAACCGTTCAAAACATTAGATTGTAATATTGTGGATCGCCGAGTGGAAAAAATTCAACAGCTCACCGAACACACATCTGCGAGGTGTACTATGAAACTGTTAGCTTGTAGAGGTTACGTGGCCTGCTGGCCGAGGCCTGAAACAACCTCATTTCTGAGAAACCCTCCAAAAATAAGGGTACAATTTCTAAGAAACGTAAAAAGTTTCTCAGCATTCGTTTTCAATCATCAAAAGTGAAAAGTAATTACGAATAACAGTAATACTGAATCTCGAAACCGCTGCTGTGGTACTGGTGTTTTCTGGTGACGAATGTAACGGACATTTTCAGATTTAGATCATTAAGGGAACACGATTATGTTTTCATACTGATAAGAAAAAGATAAAATTGCTTTAACAGAAAACTTTGTGTTGGAATTCAATGGATTATCTATATCCATTTTACTGTTGTCCTTGAATGTGGAAAAAAAATTCAAATTGGCTCAACAAGCAAATTAATTTTTATTGAATTGGACAGCTCAACAGCAGACCAATGGTTGTGAGGGAATGGGATGAAATATGACAGTGGAGGGACTCGATGAACTCCAGTGACAGTTTTGGCTGGTGACTGACTGCTGAGGACCGGTGTGTCGTATGTTGGTGACGTGCGTAGTATCCCCTAGTGGGCGCAATTGATTGATCCTTTGTCATTTCGCCTGGTGACTATACGGGATAGTTCGTTATACGTTAGTGACAAAGTACGGCTGGTGACTGTGAAGGACTCCCTCATCTTACGGCAATGTTGGAGTAGACCTGGTGACTTTGTTAAGGAATGGCTGTATAATGGACTTTTATACTTATAATTATATACATGATTATATATATATGTATATATATATATATATATATATATATATATATATATATATATATACGC
>JAYMFT010013487.1:0-16760 GCA_038088735.1 Panulirus argus | reverse complement strand
GTGTGTGTGTGTGTGTGTGTGTGTGTGTGTGTGTGTGTGTGTGTGTATTTGTGTGTGTGTGTGTGTGTGTGTGTGTGATTGTGTTTGTGGATGGGTGTGTGTGTGTGTGTGTGTGTGTGTTTGTGTGTGTGTGTGTGTGTGTGAGTGTGTTTGTGGATGTGTGTGTGTGTGTGTGTGTGTGTGTGTGTGTGTGTGTGTGTGTGTGTATTTGTGTGTGTGTGTGTTTGTGTATGTGTGATTGTGTTTGTGGATGGGTGTGTGTGTTTGTTTGTGTGTGTGTTTGTGTGTGTGTGTGTGTGTGTGTGTGTTTTTACTTTTGTGTGTTATTTGTGTGTTGTTGGTGCTTCTGTGTATGTATATAACTGTCTGTATGTATATCTTTGCTTTTGTATGTATATTTGTACGTGTAGGTGTATGTTTTGTGTGTTTGCACATGTGTATCACACACGAAGACTAATTTCAGTTTACAGGTGAACGAAAATCGTGCATTACTTCTGACTTGGGTCTAATGTCAAGTCTTCACATCAGTAAATTCTGATTTTCAAACATTTTCCCAATCTTGGGGCAAGAAAAATGCTGATTAGACGCGTCACCTCAATACGCCTCATCATCTGCGATATATATGACTTAAGTCCTAAATACGTCATCATGCTGGTGTTTCCTGTCAATAGGCAGGGTTATTTAAGTCGTTTCTATATGTACATGAAATGTTTTTAAAGTTTAGAATTTGTAGAGGGACTTCTTTTTTTTATAAACCCCTTACACTTCGGTCTTTGCCCGGCGAACAAATATGCAAATAGGAATTTGCGAATTGGGGAATTCACAGGAAACCCTTTCTGGTCCCTATGTATCTCTTTTTTTTCACTGATCTTTTCCTGTGATGAATAGAGGCCAATTGCGTTGGTGCTCGGCAGGTCCCGGCCAACTTGCTTAACCGGAGCGGACATGGGTTAGGGAGCGAACGGCGCCTCGATGTTGTTTCCGACCACTTCCACCAACTCTTCCGTCATATTTTGGAGAAAACTTTTTACGAAATTGGCAAATGGACTTAGTGTAAAAGTCGGTCCGTCCGAGTGTAAAGATTACAGACGAGGGATCTTTATAAGATTGGAGGAACTCCGGGGGTCTTCATATCCTTGAAAGGGAATTCTCAGACATTATGCCTTACAGTTTATCCTGATTTTTCGTAGGAAGACATTTTCTCTTGGTTGAGATAGTTTCTCTCGGCTAGAGTTTAAAGCAACGGAGTTGGTGAGAGAGAGAGAGAGAGAGAGAGAGAGAGAGAGAGAGAGAGAGAGAGAGAGAGAGAAGAGAGAGAGAAAGAAAGAGAGAGAATCCGGGGGTTTGTGATGAAACGGAAGGAAAGAAATAAAAAAGAGAAATAGAGGTGGCAGGGAAGGGTTGCTAGGAGGTGGAACGAGGAAGAGGGCCGAAGTAGAGAGGAGGAGTGTCATATGAGACGTAGAGAGACTCCAGGTAGAGTCACAAGAGAGGTAGCATGAAACACCAGTGACTGAATGACATCGAGTAGAGTCACACGAGAGGTAGAAAACAATGATTAGTGAATACCGTATTGATACGGTGAGAATCACCTGGGTAAAGAATCGCATGTGAATGCCATACGAGACTTCGAGACGCATCAGGTCTAGTCGCATGAGTGATCTGAAAATGATCGCCCGTGAATGCCGTACGAGAGACGCCAAGAATCACAAAGTCGAGTCGCATGGAAGACAGCGAAGACAGTGAGGAGTGGTTCAAGAGATCACGCGACACCATCCCCTAAACTAATATTAACCCCATACACCCACTGCTCTTCGAACCGATATATCCAAAACAGGAAGACGTGTCTCCATGAAGGACTTAGGAGAAAAGTTGCAGAGGGTATCTAAATTGATTTTGCACTTTAGAAAAAAAAATAACATACCTGATAACAGTTACCCACTCTGTGGAAATAAGTGACGGTGGCAATCAGCACTTGACAAGCACATTGAGTGCCTAATGCTCAAGCGCCTTGTCTGTATCAATGGATGTGCTTGATTGCCGGGGAGAACATGGAAGTAATCACACAGTACCAAAATTCAGTGCCAACGAGTACCATATTACCAAAAAGAAAAAAAAGAAATACAGTGGCAATAGGTACTGCATTATGAAAATACAACAACAGTATGTACTACATTATCAACATACAATGCCAGTAAGTTCTGCATTCCCAAAATACAGCACAAACAGGTGCTACAATATCAGAATACAAGAGGCACTACATTCCTTAATTACAACACAAATAGGTAACACATTAACAGTCGGAGGACATCAGCCCTACGTGAGTCTCGAGCAGTTCTCGTGCCGAACTTCGAGGCAAATTCCTCTGCTTCTAACTTCGAAATCTCGTTGAAAAACACACATTAACAAGGAGGAAAATATAGAGGATAATCAAAGAAAAATATAGCGGAAGTTGATATTCCCGAGAATGTCGTGTTAACTTTCTTCATTCCCCTTTGTTTCCGAGGAGATAGGAATCCAAGTTTCGTGATGCATTTAGTGCAAGTTTGAGAGAGAGAGAGAGAGAGAGAGAGAGAGAGAGAGAGAGGGGGGGGGGGGGAGAAATCGTTACTTATCACTTTTCATCTGGGCCATGTACCGCTTGCCAAAGCAAGCTGCCACGTATCACTTGAGAGCTGAGCCACGCATCTCTTGCCATCTCGCCCCGTATCGGTTTCCAGCCAGCCAGCCGGCTTATCATGTCAGCTAGCTACGCATCGTTTGCCAGTTCATACCCCCTACTTGCTTCACGTAAGTCATCCTTCCTCCGATGATTAAGCGCTTCTTTCCTGTTGGTAACTAAGGCCGTCAGGAGCTGGAAGTACTGCTGGTAATTGTATAACAAGAAGAAGTGCTCCTAATACGTTCACTGTTATGGTGGTCAAATTTCGTTTTGACTAATTTGCTCTCTGTAGTAGATCTTTAACGTTTTGCATATTTGAGTCGAGGAACAGTTACTTGCAACTGTAAGAATTGGCCTAGGGTCTCTTGGAAGGGTTTCTTAAGACCAGTTGCAAGAGAGGAAGGCGAATTTAAACGTAGTAAAAAAGATGAATATGTAATTCTGGGTTCAAGCAACTCGAACAAGTCCGTCTTTAAGCCAAGAACTAGTCACAAAATTGCTCGTTCTGACACCTGAATCAGTGAACAGCAAAGTTACAAGTGTACAGATATTTGATTTCATATGCCACTTTCTCGTATATTATTGTTCATCTTTCACCGTTTGAACAGACTTGTTTATATCACACTGGTGAAGTTTGTCATAGCACTTCGATCCGCTGTTGTAGTATCATGATATTGTTTTCTTGCAAATCTTTCAACGTGAGGGGACTGAAGGATTGAGTTCCTCAGTCACTTAGGGTTTGATCGTCAGGGGTTCGGCCTCATTGCAGAAAGTCCCTAAAAGGATGGAAAGATTGAGGAAGGACACTAACACGAAGTCACAGTAAGAAAAGTCATCAGGGGTACGAAAGTAAAGTCTCCAAGGTTCATTAACGGTAAGCAAGGTCACTTATAGCCTCTAAAGACAGTGGAGGCATCGAGGAGGATCTGTCAAATTTACAAAGGAACTACGGAGTCAGATGGAACAAGTCTGACTCGAGAAGGAAGGTCAGAAAGGGTCAGAAACTAAAAGGAAGACGAGTCTCGGTACCTGACAGGTCACAAAGGGTCAGACAGAAAGGAATACGAGTCACATTACATGACAAGTCACAAGGGATCAGTAACAGTTAGGGAGATGAGACATACTACACAGCAGGTCACATGGAGTCAGAAACAGAAAGGAAGGCGAGTCATTCTACATGACAGGTCACAAGGGGTCAGACACTGTACATGATGATTGCATGCAACTGTAGCTGGTGGTCTGGAAGTGTTGCCTGGGGTAACTGTGACTGTGTCAACAGTGTTTTGTATCGGGCAGACGTTTGCTTGCCCAGTGATTGAAAGTGTGGTAAAAAAGTGGCTTGATTAACTTTTTTAATTTTCGGTGGAATAATGCTGCCATTAATTAACTTGTAAGTAACGGTAATGTAAGTCTTCACTTGGAAATATCACTAGATGGGGGAAATGCATGCTACTGTAACAGACAGACAGACAGACAGACAGACTGGGAAGCTTCCAATAATCATCCGCCTTTGGAAAAAAAAAACTCTATATTTCAATCAATCAGTTGTAAAAGAACAAAAGATATATATGCATATCTGGCACCTTCGGTTTTTAATAACGACTGCTTTGTATAATGTTCCAATCTTGCTTATACCCTGCACCCCACGTCGCCCTCTCGACGATGAGGTGTACCCCGTTGGCCACCCTTGCTGCTGGTTTGTTTATTCAGGACCTTGAGGTGCGGCGCCAGTGTTACATGACGGGGAACTTCAGACACAGATAAGAGTAAAAAAAGAAAATGCGCTTGTCTGCGTCGGACACTGACGTGACGTAATTTACGATGACTGTTACGATATGAATCATTCTTGCAGAAACTCTGTGCCGCAGCTTAGTTAACGAGATTACGTAAGACATTGTAAAAAAGAAAAACAATATTTTTACATTGTTTTTTTTTTGCACCATTTCTGTAGCAGGGATTTTTGTTTGTTTTTATTTCGTGGATATAATAAATGATAGCGGTTGGATACGTGGTTTTTAGCTGGGCAAGTACTACACAACGGCAGGAAATACTAAAGATGTCATCATGCCTCGCTAGGCTGCGCTTACTGCCAAACTCGGCTGCACGGAAAGGATGCAGACTTCACCTGCACTTGGGTGCCGCTCAAACACGAGAGAGCTCCAAGCGTAATGAACTCCGACTGCTCCTAAAGGCTATTGAATTCGTCCGCAACCAGAGGTTGCCCAAGTAAGATGTGCACGGAAGTTACTAAACAAAGTCTTGATCTGATTTCGAAACAAATCGATGGTTTGATTTTAAAAGCGACGCATTGAGGGGTCAAAACCTTCTCCACGATAGCTTCTAAGCTTGCGTTTGTTACAGTTGGTTATTCATGTACACCAAAAGTTTACAATATAATCAATATGTGCAGATACGGGCATAAGACGTTGGGAGACGCCTGAAGTCCCAGTTTGCACGTAGACGAAGCTGTACACAGTTCGATGTCTCGGCCTTTTCCTCTCCCTGTGTGTGTATGTGTATGTGTGTGTACCAGGACTACCAGGACTTGAGTTTGCGACTAGACATTAAATGAAGGACTTAGTGCAGCGCAATCTCGAATCATGAGATGAGGAAGACTGAATCAAACACGAAATTTTTATGGTGATATGTACTCTTAAGGTTTTGATTTAATTAATTTTCTGTAGAAATAATTCATATGGATTATGGAGACTGACGAATAAGATCTGCCAGTCTGGAGAAAATTATGATCATTTGTAGAAAAGATGAATAATTGCTTACCACAGGTGAAGGGAATGTTCATCATCGTACAAATATCAGATGAACTGAATGGGTAATTGGCTGGCCAGTGGGGTTAGGAGGATAATAGGCACCTCATCAGCAATAATTGGTTGGTCCGAGAACTGACCGGACAAATGGGAAGGGCCAGCCAGCCTCAGCTAAGCCCACGGTAGAATTTAATTGGCAGCTTATCATTCTACGAGTATACAGAACGGTTTACTGCCTTGCTAGGGAAGTTGTTAATCTCACGAGAAAGAGATTGTGTTCCTATTGTTTCGAATGACGGAGAATTGGTTCATTTTGCTGTCATTTCATGTGGCACCAAGTGAGCAGGTTGAATTAACACTCTTAATTGCTTAGATTGAATTTAGTTCTAGTACAGTCGGCCACTGTCGTGTCAACCTCTTCGTGCACGTAGACGGAACGATATAGGAGCGCGACGGTACAGCTCTTTGCCAATGCTGCACTTCCACTGAACACGGCGATGCGACCCTTTAACAAGGCTGCACGGCCATTGAGCACGGCGATGGCGTGACCTTAGTAGGTGAGACCCTTTAAGGTTAAACTTTAGTACTAGGCCGTAATACCCAAAGGCTCTTGACGCTAATCTCCTGTCCGTATCGTCTTGCTGAAGATTCGCACCGCAGTTTTCAAAGATCGTTCCGTCCTGTTCAAGATCTTGGAAATATAAAGTTGATGCCTTTCGATAGAGCGGCCATTAGCGAGTATGAAACGAAAATAAGCTTGCCGGAAGGGACCGCGTTGTCAAAATAGAACGCCAGGAAATGGATATAGCGCCACCAAAGTCTTTTGCCAGATCGCAAATAAGCAAGGAGTCTCGAACGGTTTTATTCTGGACCCCGAAGCACACACTCCCTGATTTTAGCGTTGTAGTCTTGCTGAAAAAACTCGTATCAATAAGGAAAGACAGATGAAAATTAAAGTGAATTGAAAATATGTATCAGGAAATTGCCTCTCTAACTTTCCGTATAAACCTGCTTCTCGGGAAAAGTCGTTGTGTCATGATTTTGTGAAAGTTGGTAGAGAGAGAGAGAGAGAGAGAGAGAGAGAGAGAGAGCTAATGCGCGAGTCAGTGACTGAGTGAATGCGTGATTTAATGGGTGAATTAGTGAATACGTGAGTGACTGAATGAATGAATCTGTGAATAACTGAGCGCATTAGTAAATAAATGAGTGACCGAATGAGTGAATCTGTGAATGACTGAGTGCAAGCGAGTGGCAAACAGTCCCACAGCTTCGCTTAATCACGTCCTTTAGAAAATGCATTTTTCTTCACACCAGTGCAGTAAACGAGGAGATAATATCCCTAGTTTATCTCCTTCACTCACTCCCTCCCTCCCACCACAAGAACTAAAACGTGTTCGCGCCAAGAAATGAAGAGGTATCATATCAGGACGACGTATCGCTAGCTCGCCATATATCGTTGGCCAGGTTGCCACAAATATCGCTTGTTGCCCAGCTCACAGCTCTTATCATTTCGCCCGTCTCGTGCCTCCCACGCCGCTTGCGTTCGCCCCCAGTGTTGTAATATTAGTTTTCTCCTGGTGAGAAGCGCCCTACTCAAGATCTTCAAGTAATGCTGTTTGTTTAATCATGTGTAAATGGAATTATACACGTCTCAAGATTTTACTCAGTTCCTCCTTCTGTGTACATTGTACCGGTGGTCCAAATTAGTTTTGATGAATTCGCTGTCTGTGGTAGGTACACCTCGCAAAGCCGCTTTGAGAGACGGGCAATTTAAGCGGTAAATAATATCTTGGCATCTCTTGGAAACGTGAGAGTGGTTATTTAAAGTGAGGCGAATTTTTCAACATATTTAAAGACGAATATGATATTCGGGGCTCGAGAAACCAAGAGTTGGTGTAATACGTCCACATTTAAGCCAAGTAATCACAAAACTCTGTGTGCTAACATTTCAGCTTAAGTAGCAAGAGTATGCGTATACGAATGTCATGGTTCATAATTATAATCTTCGGATGGCGTCATTGTTCGTTTTTCAGTGTGAATCGACTACCCAGTGTCACATGGGCGAGGGTAGTTTTAGGAATTCGTCCCGCTGATGGAGTCGTCATGATGGCCCCGATCTCTTAAAAAGCACGTCTGACAGATCGTTCACCGTAAGGGCAGGAGAGGCGTGGATTGAGGTCAGTGAGAGAGAGAGAGAGAGAGAGAGAGGAGGAGGGGGGAGGGAGAGAGAGGTAGCCAACAAGGCAGACACAGTGAGGAAAGGGAACAGCCGTAGAAAGTAAGGTCACACAACAGTTCGTCAACAATATTAGATGTGTAGGATCACAGTGAAGGGAGGTATTTAAGGTGGCCTGTTGACAGCTAAGAGGGAACGGAGGTTGTCGGACGCACGAGGATTGCAGGGGCGCAGACTCGAGAAGGAAGGTCACAAGGGGTCAGCCTCTGTACGTGATGATTGCATGCAATTGTTATTAATGGTGTAATAAAGTCGGCTAGAATGTCTGAGGTTGTGGCAACAGTGTTCGTAAGAGACAGCCGCTCTCACTTGCCCGTTAAGTAAATGAATAAGAGAGTCTCCTTATATGAATTCCAGTGATCTAGATGTCTGTCGAGTGCACTACAATTAGTAGTATAAGTAAATGTACAAGTCACTGCTGCCATGATATTGACTGGGGTACTTTGTCATTACCTTCCTTAGTGAGAAATCGAAAAAAGAAAAAAAGGTCGAAGGTTTTCCAAATATCCTTCGAGTAGAAAGTATGTAGAACAGTCAGCTTCTGTCTGTTAATGCCTACTGTGGATAGAGTTCCAATCTATCATATGCCATGATGGTGTTCGGAGGGCGAAGTGGTTTGCCTTGGTGGCCACTCTGCTGATGGTTTGCTTATTCAAGAACTGAGATGCGGCGCCATTGTTATATGACAGGAAGTCTGGAGTTGGAAAAAGCAAATATAAAGGAATGAATATACCTTTGCTTGAGACTGGCATGACTTAATATGCAACTCGTGAGTTTCGCAATTAAGACTTTACTTCCACAGCTTAGAAATGTTTCCATGGAATAAAATGCAATAAAAGAGAGTAATCTCTGCGAATTTGTTGCAGGATCTCAACGTTAGAGATCATATATTTTTTTTCTTCTTTATTTCAGTGAAATGCTTTTGGCTGGGCTGGCAGCCTGCTAAATGGCGAATAATTGGACAATCGTGGCGATATTACCAAACTCAACCGCACCAGGAGGTTGCCGACCCCGTCTGCAATCGAAGGTTCTCAGACTCTGTTGCACTCAGAAGCTTAACATGATCAGCTGCACCTGAGGGTCACAGACTTCATCCGCACCGGAAAACTACCAAACTCTGCCTTCATTATCCAAACAAATCGAGAGGAATAAGACACACTCTCTCATGACAGTCTCCAAGATTTCTTATGGCTGGTTTATTCGTGTGTACCATACGCTAAGAACCTGATTAAAGCATTCAGTCCCGGACAAAAACAACTGGAATACGTCTGGAGGCCCAGATTTTTCTTTTTCTTTTTTTGAGCTTAGTCGAAGCTGTATAGAGTTCGATGTCTCAACCTCCACAGGCAGAGTGGTTTCGACTGTACAAGTTTGATCGGACAAGTCCCAAAGAGAACTTTCTGCCGCTTGTGTACGTTTAAGAAAGACTCGCGGGCGTGCAGCGAAATCACGAGTCACTGGATAAGGAAGACTGAATCTTTCTGGGAAATCACTGAGGAATGTACCTCGTGTATCCATAAATTTTCCCAAAGGCTGAGTCATGTTGCCTAGGAATACGGATGGGTAAAAAAATCTACACGTTTTTAAGACTATGTGATGAAGGAACGCTGGTGAGAATACAGATCTGTCACCACAGACGAATGGAATGTTAATCGTTGAACTTTAAGGATGGGCGCGGAAACGGAATGGGATAGTGGCTAGCCAGTGTCGCTCTGGCATAGGAGGACATTAATAACCTCCCCAGCTGCTGCTTGTTTCTGGGAAGGGAGTGTGTCATAGCGAAGCCTAGCTAGAAGTTCCAAGAAATGACTGTTGCACGCTGGATTGATAAGGACGTAGCTAATTGCTCGCTGTTGAATGACAACCCGTTCATTCTCGGTTACATTATTTTTTCATGGCACTGTGACAGCTGTTCAAACTCCCACACTTCGATGGTTTGACCAGATTTAGTTGGATCGAGTAACGACGTCCACTGCCCTGGCGATCTTTTGAGCTTGGCCGCACTGTCTTTGAGCACGATTGGTACGTTCGTAGAGCCCGAACGGTTCGATCCTCGGGTATGAAGGGGGTTGCCTTTCGACTCGATTCATATTGGTCGGGTCAGAAGCCAGACCATCTGACTGCCCAAGGATCGTACCACCATCTTACTCAAGGATCAAGGCGCTCCCTCTACTCTGGTAGACGTAAAAGCTGTATTGGTAACGCTATCCGCAAGAGCAGCTGCTGAGGATAAAACGCCAACAAGGGATTACGTTACCCAAAGACGATACCAGCAGCAGGTACAGCAGTACCAAAATCGTTGGGAAGTCGGGGTACCACATCATAAGTTAAGAGGATAGTCTTGAAAAGTTTCGTTCTGAACGTCGAGACGCTCCTCTGTTCTTAATGCCGCAACCTCGCTGAAGACCTTCATTAACACGGAGGAAATACTGATGAAAATGAAAAGGTAAATGAAGTGGAAAGTGGCATAAGGAAATATGCCACGTCAAATTTACGTCATTCACCTGTGTTAAAGGAAAATGGGAATTAATTGATGCATTAAGTATGAAGTGTAAGAGATAATGAGAGAGAGAGAGAGAGAGAGAGAGAGAGAGAGCGAGGGGGAGTGCAAGGGAGTCATTGAATGGATGAAAGGTGAATAGGAGTATAAATGATAGTGAATGACAGACCGACAGAGAAACAGATACCCACTAGTTTGGAGTCTATTCCTGGCTTGTATCCTTCACTCGCCTTCCACCAGCCACAAGAAGCGAGACTCGTCCTCGCCGGGAAATGAAAGGCTCTCATATCTGGGCCCCACGTATTACTTGCAAGCTCGCCACGCATCGTTGGCCGGCTCGTTCCTCCCACGTGCCTGCCCTACGCTCCCTCCTCCGTAAGATTAGTCGCCTCCCGGAGGTAAGAAGTGCCGGGAAGAGCTCCAAGTTATGCTGGTAACTCAAGTCCCAAAATAAGTGGATGGATTCCTGTGTCTTATGATTTTATTCTAATATTTCTTGAGCGTTCAGTGTCTTGGCAGTCAATTTGATTTTGATAAATTTGCTCCCACAGGTAGATCATCGACTTGGGCGTATATATATATATATATATATATATATATATATATATATATATATATTAAGAAACGAGTGATTTGAAGTGATACATGCCGTCTTAGCATCTTTTGGAAATCTGTCTGAAAGTAGTTAAAAGAGAAAAAGAGAGGGAACGATGGTGAAAGAAAGATGTGGTATTAGGAGAACGAGAAACTGCAGCTGCTGAACCAGTCCATACTTAATCCAAGAATGAACAGGAAAAACTCTGGGCCCTGACATACAGACTGTCAAGCAGTAATGCGACGAGTTTACAAATATATTTCGGTTCTATTACCGTCGATATATATTTTTTTTCTATTCAACGTCCGTGTGCCACCGATGTGGTTTGTTATAGACCTCTGTTCCGATGATGGAAGTGCATGATGTTGTCGTTCTCTTAAAAGGACGTCTCTCGCATAACGTTCGCCATTAAGGCACGAATGGAGGATTGACATCAGCCGGTTATGAAGGTCACCAGGGACCATTTTAGTGTTAATTATACAGATTAGGCAGCTTCCCATCGTCACCCACATTTGTGTAGGATTGAGAAAACTCTCCGAGTGTCCTCCCGCATTTCACTCAAGTTTCTCTGTTGACTAACACCTGCTGTGTATAAAGTTCCCACTCTTCCCTCATACCACGCTGATGAGAGTCTGCTACGGGGGTGGTGTGCCTTGGTGGCCGGCCACCTGCTGCTGCTGCTGCTGCTGCTGGTTTATTTATTCAAGAGCTGAGGCCTGGCGCCAGTGTTACATGACGGGGGAAGTCTCAGAGCCAGATAAGAGAGAGAGAGAGAGAGAGAGAGAGAGAGAGAGAGAGAAATGCGTGTACCTCTGCCAGGGACTGATGGTGTACCGTAACAGACGATGATGGGTAACAACGAATTAGTCGTGTGGTTAAAACTTTTTACCACAGCTTAGAGAAATATAGGTACACGAATGTTCCTGCAACAGGGAACTCGTTTCTTTATTTCATGAGGCAAAATAGTAAGTAGTAATGGTTTCAAAGAAACCGTCAGATGGTCTGAGATGGGCTAGCATCTCGCTAGCCAAGAATGTACGGTAGAAATTGTGGGTCCTGTCAGATAGCGAATATTATCAAACGCCTGCACTCGATGGCTGTCCCACTCAGCTGCGCTCAGAGCTTGATAAACAAAGCTGCACCTGTGGAGGCTATTAGACTCTTCTGAGCCGGAAGTTATAGAAAATTAGGTGTGCCTGGAAGTTAGTAGACCCGGCCTTTATTTCGAACTAAATGGAGAGTTGTAATGGAAGTTTTGCGAGACGTATCCCTGATCTGGGGGGGGGGGTCGAAACCCACATCCACGTTACGGATTCTACGTAATGACGGTGTTTTGAAGTTTCACACGGCTGGTTATCCACGCTTCGTAAAGCTTTTTGAACCTGATTACTATACGCAGGCACGAGCAAAATAACAGAGACGCAACTGACGTCCCAGTTTTCTCCTTGTCAGAGTTGTTAAAAAGAGCTCGATGTCTCGTTACGTTACGACTTCGGGAGGATTCGGTGGTGCAGGTTCGATTGGACGTGTACTAGGAATTTTGCCCGCGACTGTACGTACGAGGAGGATGGCGTGTAGCGAATTCTTCAGTCTGAGAGAAGAGAAACTGAATAATTTTTTTTTTTAGGATATTAAGTTTGCCATATCATAATATAATTTGACTGATTGATTTTATTTTTGCCAAAGATTGAACCACATGACTAGGGGGAAACTGTTGTTGAATTTACATGTGTAAAGGAAGTGATGGGAGGTTCGTGTTGGAAAAATTTTATCTTGCCAGAGACGAAAGGAACGTTGATACCTGTGCTTTATCAGAGGTCAAATGAAGTGAATGGAGTATTGGCTGGCCGCTGCGTCTACGAGGATAGGAAGCACTTCATCAGCTGCTGCTCGTTCCTTGGAGCTGACCGACACATGGGATGGGCCAGTCTTGGCGACGTCTAATTAGAGATTTAATTAGCAGCTAATTATTATTCCTTCAATAGACAAGGCGGTTTACGGGCTTGCTTGTTAACTTGTTAATCTCACGTGAAAGGTGCTTGTTCCCACCGTGTTGCATGACAGCCAATTTGTTCTCATGTACTTCTGAGCTGGGTAGATTTACCAGAGTTCAGTCGAGTGTCTGAAGTCGTCCGCTGTCATGTTAACTCTTGAAGCAGGACGGTAAGATCTCTGAGCTCCAGCAGTGCGAAACTTTGAGGCACGTTGATGGCCAAAGGATCGTATCGTCATCCCCGAGGTTCGTCCATCCAAGGGTAACAAAGTGGTGATCGAGGACCGTGCCGGAGCAACCACTGGCACCTACCAAGCTAACACACAACACCCAAGACCCCACCCCCTACCCACCTAAGATTCTACGTCATCAAAATCAAACGCCAGCTGGTCCCGTGTGGCCAAAATCCGGTGTGCGAAGGTGAGCGAGTCGTAAACGTCTTTATTTTGGACTTAGAGGCACACTTGTTACCTTATATATTGTAAATTCACCGAAAACTCGTGTTGAATAAAGAGGAGAACTGATGAAAGGCTAAAGGTGAATATAGGAAGATGTTAACTAGCTTCCTTCGTCTATCTGTTTCCGGTTGAATAGAATTCAGTTGCCGTAAAAACTGGAAGAAATGAGGGAGTTAATCTGCGTGTGAGTGAACGAGGTAGGGGTGAGTGACCGAGTGCATGAATGAGGTAAGTGATTAAGGTGTGACTATAGTGAATAATTGAATATACGAATGAGTCGGCGAAGAACTGAGAGAGAGAGAATGACTTGAATGCAAGCGAGTGACGGACAATGAATTTTTCATATCTGTACAACAAACGAGGGGTCTAATTTCCTGGCTTGTATATCCTCATCACTCGCTTCCACCCGCCAAAAGAAGAACCACAGCCGCTTGTCCTCGCCAGGAAATAAAGCGGCTCTCATATCAAGCCCGCGTAGTACTTGCCAGCTCGCCACGCATCGTTTGCCAGCTCATACCACTCGCGTCGCTGCCCCAGCTCCTTAAGACTGGGGGAAGAGTGTCGTCAAGAAAGCTTAAATGTTGTTAATTTAATTATATGTAGATGAAATTATGTGTCTTAGATATTCTTTTTTTTCTGTTCTGTTTTCTACACAAACTTTGATAGTTATCCATTTACTGTCTGTGGTAGACCCTGAACATTTTTTTTTTCTTTTTGCATATGTGCATCGAGAGACATGTGTTTTAAACTGTGCTTAACGTCTTAGCGTCTCTTGCGTACGTGTCTGAAATTATATAGAAGACAGATAGGAGAATTTAAACGCACTGAAAGATAAATTATTCGGTGTTCGGGAAAGACAACAGTTACACGAGTCTTCCACATTCGGTCCTCGAGTCGAACCAAGAAGTAACGATGCTCTTAATTACAATTTCCAGGTAGCCAGGTAGCGGAGATACACATGGGCAGAAGTTAAGATACAGACATCCCTCTTACTCAAATATTACCTATTTCCAGTATCAGTCAGCTCTTCCCTGTATCGTCGAAGTTCGTTCGTATGTCGATGTCAGTCCATGATGCCACCGTTCTCCTGAAAAGAACTTCTAACATAACGTTCATCATGAGGGCTCGAGAGGCGTGAAGGTCACCGGGAAGGGGGGGGGGGGTTTAGCCGCAGTGGTCAGCGGGAGAAAGTAAGGTCGCCAGAATACACACAGTCGCTGAATGCCACTCACAGTAAGGAGGGCGTTGAGTGGGGTCAGTTACAGTAACTAAGGGAGAGGGGGTAGAGGGGAGTGCTGGAGGCACGGGGGTCACAAGGGGTCAGACCCGAGAGGTAAGGTCACAAAGGGGTCAGACACGCAGAAAGGAAAGTCGGGAGTCGCACGCTGACTGCATGGGAGGTTTACCACAAGGGGGTCAGTCGCTGTACCTGATGGTGGTCGCAGCCTGCAGTTGTTGCTAATAACCTATAACACAGTGTTGTTGTCTGGAACAATTGTGGTTGTGGCAAGTGGTCTTAGCAAACAGGCACCCGCTCGCTCGCCAAATAAGTGAATGGGCAGATAAAAGCGGCTACTTAAGTCACATTTAAGCTTCAGCGATCTAAGTATTGTGTCGTGCCCACTACGCTTACAAGTCTTGTTATTAGATGGGGATATTTTTTGCTGTCATAATACAGATTTGGATGCTTCCAAGCATCATCTTTTATTTAAGATTGAGAAAACTGTGTTTGTTCTTGTACATTTCACTCGAACAGCTGTAAGAGGAAAGGTAATAGATATGTGATACTTCGATCTTCTTTGTTCCCTGATGGTGTATCGACTTCGACGTGGTGGTGCCTCGGTGGCCACCTGCTGCTGGTCCCTTTATTAAAAGATCCCGAGGTAGGTACAAATGTCACATGACAGTGAGTTAAAGACCAGATAAGAGAGGAAACAATATGCATGTTCCTTTCCCAGTGACTTAATATAAGATGAAATGGCAGTGGGAATGAGTCATGCAGATAAAGTCCTTGACCACGGCTTAGAAAATGTTTCTATACAATGTGCTGTAATGGGGAAAAAGAATAGTCTATGCAAGGTTGTTGCATTATCCCTAAATATGGATTATTTTTTTCTTTATTTCATGGAGTAAAACAATGGCTGTTTCAGAGTGTAAGATGACCTTGGCTGGGCTAGCATCTCGCTGAACAGCAAGTAACTAGAAAATCGTGCTCCGTTAAATTGCGGATGTTACAAAACTCAGCTGCACCAAAAGGTTGCCGACCCCAGCTGCACTCTGGGGCTGTACCAGGCGCCCGGTTGAACCTCAGCTGTATTCTGGTTGCCCTTCAAGCGTAACAAACTCACCTGCACTCAGCTGAAGGCCACATATCTCACCCGCACCCGACAGCTATAAGAGTGAGCTGTACCCAGAAGTTAACCCAACTCGGGGCTTTCATTTGGAAGCAAATCCAGAGTTGTAAGAGATTATGCTCACGACGCATGTACGCGCACTGAGGTGACAAAACCTCCTCTGGAACGGTCATCTCAAAGGGTTTCGTTTCGGTTGGTTATTCATGTCTACTAACCTTTTTTAGGACCTGATGAATACATGCAGCCACGGACAGAAGACCTGGGATTACTCCTTGAAGTTCCCAGTTCACGCTTTGACGAAGCTGCATTAAAGTTCGATGTCTCGGGCTGTAGAGACGGTGGATTTTAGAAGCTCTGTCAAACGTATCCCAAGACTTAGATTCTCCCTTAAGTGTACGCTTAATAAGAACGGCGTGCAGCGATTTCTTGAGTCTCTGATAAGCGAGACTGAACCTTCTTTAGCAAATTGTTTGTGAAAAGGAAATGTATAGTAAAGTTTAACTATATCTATCAGTATTTATGTCATGTACTAAGTTATAGGACGCAGGGATACTGATATATAAGCTTAAGCTACCCTGTGTAGAAGGTATGAGAGGAAGCTTATAGGAGGGAAAAGATCTGTTACAAGAGACGAAAGGTATGTTGGTCACTGTAGTTTAACGGACTGTTTTGTATGGCGGCAAATTTGTGTCCGTTTGTTTAATTTCTAATGACACGGAGACATGTGTGTGAACCCTCACTCGTAGCTGGTTACATTAGAATTAAGTTCGGTTAACTGAGATCGTCCACTGTGACGTTAACTCCTCGAGCAGGACTGGACGACCCTACGACTCCAGTTGGCACTACGTTTCCAAAGCTAAACGCCATAATGTACAGTGCTACCGCAATCAAGTGTCGTCGGGTTTCGAATCGAAAAGTAAGTGTCTCGAACCGTTTCATCCTGGACTTTTGAAGCACATTCGTTGCTGCCGATGATGTAGCCTTGCGTGAAACATGTATCAAACACGGAGGAAATGTTCAATGGAATGAAAGTTAATATCAGTAAATTAAAGCACGAACATTAGTATTCTGTGTGCAAGGAATTAGGAATAAAGTCTCGTCAAGTGTTTGGTGAATGTTAGAGGAAGTAAGAGAGAGAGAGAGAGAGAGAGAGAGAGAGAGAGAGAGAGAGAGAGAGAGAGAGAGAGAGAGAGAGAG
>JAYMFT010013486.1:0-31515 GCA_038088735.1 Panulirus argus | reverse complement strand
GGTCTGTGGGGCCTGGATGTGGAAAGGGAGCTGTGGTTTCAGTGCATTACACATGACAGCTAGAGACTGAGTGTAAGCGAAGGTGGCCATTTCATCTGTCTCCTGGCACTACCTCGCTGGTGCAGTGGATGGCGATGCTATTTCCCGTGGGGCGGGATGGCATCAGGAGTGGATGGGGGCGAGCAAGTGTAAATATGTACTTGTGTATATGTGTCTGTGTATGTATGTATGTATGTGTATGTTAATATGTATATATATGTACTATGCATATGTGTGCATGTATGTATATATTTTTTATGTGGGGGGATGGGTCTTTCATTGTCTGTTTCCTGGCGCTACCTTGCTGACGCAGGAAACAGCGATCAAGTATAATAATAATAATGATAATATATATATATATATATATATATATATTCTTAGGTATATCCCTCTTTTTATACCAGGTATCTCCAATCACCAGTCCTCAAGCTTTTTACCATTTCCGTTCGTAACACTGAATACCCCATACCCCCCAGTTATTCCCTCAACTGCCACATAACTCACCTTTGCATTTGAATCACCCATCACTGATACCTGGTCTCTTACATCAAAACTGCAAACTTGCTCTTTCAACTGCTCTGAAAATATTTGCCTTTCATGATCTTTCTTCTCATGGCCAGGTGCTGATACAGAACATAGAATAGAATCTGTCATTTTTGTAAACAGTTTTTATGACTAATAAAGGCTTTAGTTAGACTTTTCTTGTGAATTGACATGTAAACATGTACTTCCTTTTGCCTGTCATGCTGATGAGTTAAACATGGCTATGTTTTATATCTGTAATCTAAGTATTCTTTTATCTCATTTCAGTGAATGTAAATGTTATAAAGTTTAATGAACTAATGGCAATGGAGAAACAACGAGAGCGTGAAGCCATGGGCAAGAGCCGTGCCTTCTTACATGGGCAAGGAGCTCTAAATAGACCCATTGGTAGTATGGGAGTCATGGGAGATGACCTTATGATGGTTGACATGGGCATGGACCAAGGTCAAAGGAATGTGAAGGAGTACATGAGGTGGTTCCTTTATCCAGTTATGCAAACTAGTCAACCAAATATCACTCCTGGGTGTAGGAGCCAGGAACGAGTCATCCAGGCAACCCGAGAGAGCTCTACCATGGCTGCCTTCTTCCACCCAGCAATGTAAGTAGTACGAAGAAATGGTCTTACTGTATTGGGCAACACAGGTGTTAACCATAGTTTAGGGATTTGTATACCAAGTACTCTAGGCTTACAGGAAACCAGAGTTCATCATAAAACATGCTATACTTGTTATTGCTCTGTTCTTTTAAATATAAACTGAAACTCCAAGAGAATGATTGAAGTTTTTTCATACCTGATTGCTTTTTCCTGCATTAATGAGGTAGCACCAGGAACATGTGAAGAAAGGCTGCATCCACTCACATTCATCCTCTGGCTGTCATGTGTAATGTTTTGAAAGCACAATTCCCTATCAACAACCAGGCCCACTGACCTTTCCATGGTTTTTCCAGATGCTCCACATGACTTGGTTCATTCCATTGACAGTAAATTGACCTCTGTATACCATGTCATTCCATTTCACTCTATCCTTTGCGTGCCTTTCACCCTCCTGCATGTTCAGGCCCTAGTCGTTCAAGATCTTTTTTGCTCCATCCTGCCTTCTCCAATTAGGTCTCCCCATTTTTCTTGTTCCCTCCATATCTGACACATATATCCACTTTGTCAATCTTTCCTCATTCTTTCTCTCCATGAGTATGAACCATTTCAGTACATCCTTTTTAGCCCTCTCAACCCCACTCTGTTTATTACCATTCCTTTCTCTCACCCTTTCATTACTCACTCAATCAAACCACCTCACACCACATACTGTCGTCAAACATTTCATTTTCAACACACTCATCCTCCTGTGCACAGTCTTATCTATAACCCATGCCTTGTATCCATATGATGTTGGAGCTGCTATACCTTCAAACAAACCCTTTGTAGCCCTCCCAGATAATGATCTCTTTTTCCACACATTCTTCAGTACTTGCAGAACCTTTGCTCCCTCATCCACCCTATGACTCACTTCTGCTTCTGTGGTTCTATTTGCTACCATGTCCATTCTCAGGTATCTAAAACACTTCAATTCTTCCAGTTTTTGTCCATTCAAACTCGCACCCTATCTAACCTGTCCCTCAGTTCTCCTAAACCTAATAACCTTGCTTTTACTCACATTTAATCTCAACTTCTTCCTTTCACACACCCTTCTAAATTCAGTCACCAACTTCTGCATTTTCACATTTGAATCAGCCATCAGTGTTATATCATCAGCAAACTACAACTGCCTCAGTTCCCAGGCCCTCTCATCCCTAACAGACTGCTACTTTCCCCTCTCTCCAAAACTCTCACATTTACCTCCCTCACCACCACATCCATAAACAAATTAAACCACCATGTTGACATCACCCACCCCTGCTGCAGACCAGCCTCCACTTGGAACTATTCACTCTCCTATCTTCCAATTCATACAGATGCCTTATACCCTTGATGAAAACTTGTCAGTACTTCTAGCAGCTTTTGTCCCACAGTGTATATTCTTAAGACCTTCCACAAGGTATCATTGTCAACCCTATCATGTGCTTTCTCCAGAACCATAAATAACTTGTACAAATCCATCCATTTCTCTAGGTATTTCTCACTCACATTCAAGAATTCAGTGCGAACACTTGATCCACACATCCTCTACCATTACTGAAATCACACTGTTCATCCCCAGTCTGATGCTCTGTACATACCCTCACTTCCTCATTCATTACCCTCCCATACAACTTACCAGGTGCACTCAACAAACTTATACCTATACAGTTTGACAACTCACCTTTATCCCCTTTGCTTTTATACAATGGCACCATATATATATTCTGCCAATCCTCAGGCACTTTAACATGATTCATACATACAGTAAAAAAATTAATTAACCAGTCACCAACATAGTCACCCCTTTCTTAATAAATTCAACAGTAGTACCATCCACTCCAGCCACATGCCACATTTCATCCTTCATAAGGCCTCATCACCTCTTCTCTCTTCACCAAACCCCCACTTTGCATACCACCCTGACCCAAATACTCTGTATCTACCACCCTATCATCAAACACATTCAGTAGGTCTTTGAAATACTCACCCCATATCCTCCTCACTTCACCACTGCCTGTTTCCACTTCCCCTTTTGCCCCCTTCATCAATGTTCCTATTTGATCTCCAGTTTTTTGCACATTATTAACCTCCTCCTTATTCCCCTTGTTTACAGATATTTGTTCATTCCATTTCTCATGTACCCTCTTTTTCAGTCCCTACAACTTTCTCTTGACCTCCTGCTGCTTTCTCTTATACATCCCCTAATCATTTGCACTCTTTCCCTGCAAGTACCACCCAAATGCCTCCCTCTCCTCTTTCACTGGGAACTTTTTTTCTTCATTCCACCACCAAGTACCCTTTCTAATCATTCGCACATGCTATCTTTGCTTCCCTGAACACCTATTTCTCACCCACTCCCCTTGCTTCATTTACTCTCACCTTTTACCATTCTACACTCAATTAATCCTGGTATTTCTTCTCATGAGTATTTTTCAAGGTTACTTATTTTCACCACTCTCTTTTTACCAATAATGTTTCCTCTTTTCCTAAAACATCTACAAATCTTCACCCTTTCTGCCATAAGATAGTGATCTGACATCTCAACAGTTGCCCCTCTCAGCATATTTGCATCCAGAAGTCTCTTTTACGTTCCTGTCAATAATATGTAATCCGATAATGCCCGCAGACTAATCTTTCCTATTCCCATGTGTATACTTGTGTATTTCCCTCTTTTTAAACCAAGTATTCTCCATCACAAGTCCTTTTTAGCACATAACTACACAAGCTGTTCACCATTTGTGTTCATAATGCTGAATATCCCATGCATGTTATTTGCTACATTACTCACCTTTACATTTAAATCACCCATCACTAATACCCGGTCTCTTACATTAAAACTGCTGACACACTCACTCAGCTGCTCACAAAGATCTTTTTTCTCATGGCCAGTTGCATAAGCACCAATAATAATCACCCATCTCTAACCATCTGTTTTCATTTTTACCAGCATCAGTGTTGAATTTACATCCTTGCACTCTTTCACACACTCCCACAACTCTTTCTTCAGGAGCAGTGTTACCATTTTCTTTAGCTCTTGTCCTCTCCCCAACCCCTGACTTTACTGCTAAGACTTTGCCAAACCATTCTTCCCCTTTACCGTTGAGCTTTTTTTCACTCAGAGCCATAACATCCTTGTTTCTTTTCTCAAACATACTACCGGTCTCTCTCCCTGGGTAATGAATGCACAGCTCCTGAAGTAGAGGTATTAGAGCACTCTCTTCTCGTCTGATTTCTTCCTATCTCGTCTACACACCTGCACTAGTATACTTGGATATTCTGATAGCTCCCAAGCTTCCACCTAAACACTGGATCTCTTAAGGTGAAGAAGACTGTAGAAATAAACTTGCTGTTTGTGAACTAGTTAGTGTTACTCTTTATCCTTGAGTGTTAAAATTTCATACCAGAGTTTTTTAAAAGGTGCCTTTCTGTAAGATCAGTGAATTATTTAGTAAGACAATTGATATAGAAAACTCATTGGATCTCTTCTGTTCATAAATTTCATGAATTGTAGTTGTATTGGAGAAGGCTTTAAACCGATTTTGGCTTGCAAGATTAAGGAGGAGAATGCATGAATTTCATGAAATATTAAGCAGTCTTATTCATCTCCTTAACCTGAAAAAGATATTTGGTATTGGATTCCAAGATATGCAATTACTGAAATACATTGATTACACTTAGGTCTATGCATATATTATCCCCCTATATAAAGAATCACCTGCAATTTCTTTTTATACTCCATTTTTCATAAATTTGATGCTTGAAAGAGTGCAGTACCTGTGATTAGAGAGGATTAATCACAGACCTTCACCTTGCTCATAGTTATATCTAATAATTGATGTATGTAATGTTTACGATTTTCGGTTTTAACTATTCTGTAATGGATGATATTACTTATATGGATGAGAAATATCTGAATAATTTGCAGGTATTCTTAGACTTGTGTAAGATGTTTTCCATTTGAGTTGGCATTATTTGTAACTAGAATATATGTGTATGTGAAAACTGCTGTGTAGATAAACAAAGAAGACTGCTGTGTAGATAAACAGGTTACCTGATTCTTAATATAGAGAGTTCCACCTCAATCCACTGAAGAAAATTTAAGATGAGAACATTATTAGCAGAAATTTGGTAAGCATTATTGTTCTTCTCAGGAACAATATGTTTTACTGTCAAACATTTTGCTTGTCCTGTCAAGGGTATAGGTAGAGCTAAGATTGACATGTTACCCTGTTGTAGCCAGACAAATGCATATGCAGTATACTCTGTTTATTTGTTGAAGGTTTTTAGATAGTCTGGATCATACTGAGAAATAATGGTTTGATATGAACCCCAAAGATGCTGTATTAGCAATTTTTGTTCAACACTGGTTAGTTTTTTTGGGGAAAACAAAATCTCTCTTTTCTTTTATGTATTTGCTATTCACGTTTAAGGGTATAGGTTGAACCATAACTGACATATTCAATACTTTACTCAGAAAAGTACATAGGTATATTACCAGTACTACCGGCCTGGGTATCAGGAGTGTTAGTGACATATGCTTCGTGAACCAGTTCTTTAGTGGTTGTCAAGTTGTACTCCTCTGACCCAGGTAGCAGTCTTTTCTTTCTGCCTCAGTAACATGTGGACTACTGGCATTCTGTCCACAAACATACAATCTCTGCTTGTCATATGTAACACTTGACAACACTCAACTCCTGCAGTGACACTATGCACTAGCCCTGCCTTTTGGCAAAATGGTGAGAGCAGTAGATAGAAGTAGTAGGTAGGAACGTTTAGGCAGGATTATTAGGAAGAAACAATAGGTAGGAGCATTAGATAGAAGTGGTCATTAGGAACATTAGATAGGAACCTCTTCAAACACTGTGCTAGAGTTGCCCTCTACCAGTGGCCTGTTAAGGGTGAGGCACTAAAGGCTAAGAAGTGGCACTGGAGTTCTTTAGTTATGGGGACTCTGTTGCCATGGCCACCTTTTTGAGGGAGTTCCACATGGAACAGGCACCAGAGATATAGATAGATAGAGAGATAGTGAAGTACATAGTACTCTAATCAATGTATTCCTTGCAGGCTTCCAGATAGTCCATGTGAACCAGACACAGAAATGGTGAATCGAACAGAGCCAAAGGAAATCCCACTACATGATGTGTCAGGACAAGAAAATCTGCATGATCATCGCAATAAGTTGTGGCCTGAACCACTCACCAGGGATCCTGTGAACTATGGCTACTCTGGTATGGGTGGCATGGGCAACATGGGAGGAATTTCTAGTGGTGGCAGTGGTGGCACTGGTGGTGGCTCTCACTGGGTCATTGGTGGACCTCCTAGTGGTGGGGTAAGTACTTTCCTAAGGAATGATAGATTGTTTACACTGTATTCACCTGAATTACCTTTAATGTGCAGTTTTGAAAATTAATAATTTAGGAGTTCTAGTTGAATTAATGGAGCTTATTCTTACTCATCCTCCTTGAAGTCTCAAGCTGAGGTGTGTGAATGTGTGTGGATGTAACCAAGAGGAGAAGAAAGGAGAGATAGCTCTCCGTGAAACAAAGTCCAAGAGTAAGGGGAAAAATGGTTTTGGAATGTCTTTGTGGCAAAGTAAAGGGTTAGGGTGAGGGCAAGATCTAAGGAAGGGATAGCACTTCTGCTGAAGGAGGAAATATGGGAATGTTTGAGAGTGTAAGGAAGTGAGCTTTAGAGTGATGAGGATAAAAATGAGAGTGGATTGTGAAAAGTTAGGCAAAGAGAGGACTGATAAAGAGAACCAAGTGTTTCTGGGAGAAATTGAGGGCAAGAGTAAGCAGATGTGATAGGAGAGGTTGTGTATTAGTTATGGGTGATTTGAATGCAGATATGCATGATATGGCAGTTGAGGTTATAACTGGGGGGCATGGGGTAGAGTGGAAGAGTAGTGGAGGGAGAGAAACTCTTGGGTATAAAGGTACAGCTGGTGGGATGTCTGATCATTATCTGGTGGAGGTAAGGCCAAATGTTTGTGAAGGCTTTTGGAAAAGAGGTAATGATATAGGTGAGATGAGGAAGGTGAAAGTACATGAAGCTTGTTTGAAGAGATACCAGTGTAGAATGGCAAAAGGATGGAATAAATGAAGCTTAGGGAGGGGGTGAGGAATGGGAGGTTTTCGGGGAGCAGTGCTGACATATGTGAGAGAT
This sequence comes from Panulirus argus, assembly GCA_038088735.1. Classification (NCBI taxonomy): domain Eukaryota; kingdom Metazoa; phylum Arthropoda; class Malacostraca; order Decapoda; family Palinuridae; genus Panulirus; species Panulirus argus. The sequence goes on along the minus strand of JAYMFT010013486.1, from coordinate 24,152 downwards.
GTGTGGCATGGAAGCAGTGGGAGATGGGCTGGTGAGAAAGCATAGCGAGTGGTGGGATGGTAACATTAAGATGTTAGAGAAAGAAAGAAAGAGAATTATCTGTGTTACATATGAGAGTTAAGGTGAGCAAGCATCAGTAGACTTTAGGGAGAATTAGAAGTTTTGGAATTAGGCTGATAATGTGTGAAAAACAAGTGAAAAAATAGGAACATCAGTGAAGGGGGGCAAAAGTCAAAGTAATAACAGGAAGCAATGAAGTGAGGAATATTTTGAAGGGTTATTGAATGTGTTTGATGATAGGGTGGCAGATGTAGGGTGTTTGAGTTGGGATGGTATGCAAAGTGAGAGTCATAAAGAGAGGTTTGCTGAAGAGAGTAGAGGTAGTGAAAGTCTTATGTAAGATGAAATGTGGCAAGGTAGCTGGAGTGGATTATATTACAGTTGAATTGAATAAGAAATGGGGTAACTGTGTTGTTGATTGGTTATAATGGCAAGGGGGATGAAGATGAGTGTTCAGACTACAGAGGTATAAGTTTATACCTGTAAGTTGTATGGGAGAGGAGTGATTGAGAAGATAAAGGCATGTACAGAGCATCAGGTTGGGGAGGATCAGGATGGTTTCGGAAGTGGTGGAGAGTGTGTGGATCAGGTATTTGCTTTAAATAATGTGTGAGAAATATTTAAAGAAGCATGATTAGATTTACATGTGACATTTATAGATTTGGAGAATGCATATGATAGGATCGATAGAGATGCTTTGTGGAAGGTCCTAAAGAATATATAGTGTGGGAGGAAAGCTGCTGGAAGAAAATGAGTGTTGAAAAAAAAAAAGCAAGGTTATTAGCATTAGCAGTGGAGAGAGACAGGTTGGTTGAGATGCGAGTTTGAATGGAGAAAACTTAGAGGAAGTGAGATGTTTTAGATACCTTAAAGTGAACATTGCAGTGAATGGAACCATGAAAGCTGAGGTAATTCATGTGATGGATGAAGGGGCAAAGGCTCTGGGAACATCGAGGAATTTGTAGAGAGTAACCTATGTGGAAGAGTGAAGTTGGGTTCGTCTGAAGGTACAGTAGTTCCGATGGTATTGCATGGATGTGAGACTTGGGCTATAGATAAGAATGTATGGAAGAGGGTGAACGTACTGGAAGTGAAATGATTGAGGACATTACATGAGGTAAAGGTGGTTGATTGGGTAAGAAATGATAGGATAAGAGAGAGGTGTGGCATTGAGTTTGTTGAGAGCTGAAGGTGTGCTGAAATGGTGTGGATGTGTGGAGAAACTGAATGAGAAGAAGGTGACAAAGAGAATATATGTGTCAAAAGTGGAGGGTGCATGGAGAAGGGGGAGACCAAATTGGAGATGGAAAGATAGAGTGAATAAGGTTTTGAGTCTCGGGGTCTGGACATGCAAGAGGGTGTGAGGCATGCATGGAATAGAGTTAATTGGACTGATGTGGTATACAGTGGGTGATGTGCTGTCAATAGGCTGAACTAGGGCATATGAAGTGGCTGGAAGAAACCACCAGAAGGTCTGTGGTGCATGGTTGAGGGTATGGGGTTATGGTTTTAATGCATTGCACATGACAGCTAGAGAATGGATGTGAGTGAATGAGGTAATTTCTGTGTCAGTTTGTGGTAGTTCCTCTCTAATGCAGCACATGGAGAATTGATATGAAAAAAATTACTACAGTTATTATCTACCTTTATGTTTTAAAACTGTAGATTCCTTACATTTGATGAATACTGGAGAGAGAGTTAGAACCAGTTAGTTTATATTTTTCAGGTTTGAAAAATAATTTGTGTGAATTTCTGCTGGAGATTGATGATTAAGGCACAGGTGAATAGCAAAAACTCTTCTGTCTACTCCTGATGTATCTTCTTCATTTTGATTCTTATGAGTGAAATATGCAACCTAAATTAGTAAGAGATAGGTATTTTAGCAATTATATAAAAACTATTTTTTCTGATACTGTATCTTCAAAGTGATCTGTTTTTAGTTTATTAATTATGGGCTGAAGTTAATGTAAGAGATCATGAAATGAGCACAGCAACAAAGATATTTCCATTTTTCCACAGTTTGGTGGAGGTCCCATGTATCCAGGACCAGGTGGACCAGGTGGACCTGGTGGACCAGGTGTTGGCGGACCTGGCACCTATGGTGGACCAGGTGTTGCAGCACATGGCACCTATGGTGGTGATATGGGTGGAGGGATGGATGGTCCTGGTTGGGTTGGCCCTCGGCCAGATTATCCTGGCCAAAATATGATGATGGGTGGTGGAGGCCAGGGTATGATGATGGGAGCAAGGCCAAACATGGGTCCTCGAGGCATGATGCCCAACATGGGGATGGGAGGAGGACCTAGATTCCGTGGGCGAGGAGGAAACTGGGGCCCAAGAGGTGCTCCACCACCTTGTAAACACTTTATGAATGGTCACTGTCGGCATGGCAAGAACTGTAAGTTCCTCCATACCAAACACCACTAACCCACTCTCTTGGCTTTGCAGAAAGAACAATTGCAAATGGGTCATGGCCAAGGCTCAGTACCTAAGATTATCATTATTCTTAAGGAGGACCAGCTACATTATGTTAATAGTTTCCTGTCTTGTGTAAATATTAGTTGGTTATCATATATATCCTTGGAAATATCAGCACTGTAAATACAAATGAATATATTATGCAAGGATTACAGTTATGTACAGTTATTATTTTGTGTATGAAACAAACTTTTGTATAAATAAAGTTTTGGTATAAACTTTTTTTTATTAATTAAACATTTACAAGGGTAAAGGAGAAAATGATCTGGAAATGTCTTAGGGGTAAAGTCAGGAGTTAGTGTGAGGGGTAGCATGTCTGCTGAAGGACTAGTTGTGGAAATTTGTGAGTGTAAAAATGTAAGGTCTGAACTGATATTGGTAAAATTCATTGTAGAAAACAAAAGATGAGTGATTATTAGGGCTTGTGCACTTGGCCACAAGAAGAATGCCACAGAGGTGTGTGTTCTGAGGGTAGGTAGCTAAGATAGTGTGTCACCAGCTTTGATGCAAGAGATTGGGTATTAGCGATGGATGATTTAAAAACAAAAGTGGGTAATGTCACAGTTAAAGGTATATTTCAGGGTCATCTGATATTCAGAAAGGTGAATAGAAATGGTGAGTGGCTTGTGGAGTTGTGTGCTGAAAAAGGACTAGTGACTGGGAACACCTGGTTCAAAAAGAGAGATACATAGTACTATGCACTAGCCCTGCCTTTTGCCAGAATGGTTGGAGCAGTAGATAGAAGTAGAAGGTAGGAACGTTTAGGTAGGAGCTTTAGGTAGAAACATTAGGTAGAAGCATTAGATAGAAGTAGTCATTAGGAACATTAGGTAGGAGCCTTTGCGAACACTGCGCTAGACTTGCCCACTGCCAATGACCTGTTAAGGGTGAGGCACTAAAGGCTATGAAGTGGCACCGGAGTTCTTTAGTTATGGAGACTCTGTTGCCTTGGTCACCCCTTTGAGGGAGTTCCAGTTGGAACAGGCATCATAGATATAGGTAGATAGAAAGTAATTTCCAGGGGAGAAAGAATACTTCCCACGTACTCTCTGCATGTCGTAAAAGGCAAATAAAAGGGGAGAGAGTGGGGGGCTGGAAATGGAAATCCTCCCCTCCAGTTTCTGCTTTTCCAAAAAAGGAACAGAGAAGGGGCCAAGTGAGGATTTTCCCTCTAAGGCTCAGTCCTCTATTCTTGATGCTACCTCGCTAATGCGGGAAAAGGCGAATATGTATGAAAAAGAAAGTATGAAGCACGGTTTGATGGGGCAATTTTGATATAGCACAGGTGTCAAAATTGCTCACATATTTTCATTGTAACATGAGCTGTTGTGATATAATCAGTCACCAATTTGCCTATGCATATAGCAAGGACTTCTACTACAAGAGAACCTGTTCCAGAGATGGAATGAACTTAAGTTTGGTTCCTGCACTTTAGTAGTTCCCTGCTATTATGGTGTTAATGAAAGTAGCATCTACACCATAAACATGAAAACTGAATCTATTAGGAAAGCCTTTTCTCAGAACACTGATTTATGTGAAGATGGAGGATGCTCTTCTATTTAACCCTATAACATTCCAAAAAAAGTGTTCTCCTCTAAAAATTTGGGAATTTCAAGATTAATAGAGTAGTTTTCTTTTTAAAGTATTGAAGATTATATTATAAGAATGTAGAAAAGAAATATAATAGTAAGTATGGCTCATGCCCAACTGTGTAATAACAATAGTCAGTATTACATAATCACCTAGCATTATATGTTGCCACGCTTGACACAATTATATATGGGCATGTCATAAAGTAAACATTAATTTTTGGCTGTTTTATAAGACTTTACATGAAAGTTGTTGCTATTTTCACTTACATATTGCATACTCAAATTTTTGTATTATGATTCCTACAGAACTACCTTGTTCACAGAAGTGAATGTAATACTTTTAAGAAATATTATGTGATGTGTGGATGGCGTCATCTAAGGAGGTTCATGAGGGTGCATGCATGAGCCTACCAGTTACCCAGGCAAGTGATTCCTTATCAGTATTCTCTGTTTGTTAAGCCTAACTAATTGTGCTTCCCAGTTTTATCAACATTTTTCATTTTCAGAGAAGAAAAATGGAAATTAATATTGATTTTTCATACCTGATTGCCATTTACTGGATTTGTGAGGTAACACCAGAAGCAGATGAAGAAATGCTGCAATCACATACATTCTCTAGCTGTCATGTGTAATGCTACAAAACCACAGCTTCCTATCCAAAATCAGGCCCTTACAGCCCTTTCCATGGTTTTCCTTGCCCTGGTACAATCCAATAACAGCACATCGTTCCAATTCACTCTAACCCATGAATGTCTTCAGCCTCCTGCATGTTCAGACTCTAATCATTCAAAATCTTTATCACCCCATCCATCCATCTCCTATTTGATCTCCCTCTTCATGTTCCTTCCACTTCTGGCACATATATCTTCTTTGCCAGTCATTTCTCACTCATTCTCTACATATGTCCCAATAATATCAGCACATCCTCTTTAGCTCTCTCAACCAAACTCTCTTTATTACCACACATCTCTCTTACCCTTTTGGTACTTACTTGATCAAACCACCTCACATTGCATATTGTCCTCAAACGTTTCATTTCCAACATATTTACCCTCCTCCACTCATCCTCACTTTGGCCCATGCCCCACATCTATATAACAATGTTGGAACTAATATGCCCACACGTTCTTCAATGCTCCCCTCTTGCCCCCTCACCTGCCTCATGATTCACTTCCATTTCAATGGTTCCATTTTGCCACCATGCCCTCTCCCAGATGTCTACAACTCTTCACTTCCTCCAATTTCGCTCCATTCAGACTCATGACCCAAGTAACCTGCCCTTCTACCCTTCCTAAACCTAATAACCTTGCTTTTACTCATAATTACTCTCAACTTCCTCTCTTTCCACACATTCTTCAGTGGTTTCTGAACTCTTGCCCCCTCACCCACCTCATCACTCACTCCTGTTTCCATGGTTCCATTCACTGTCAACTCCACTCCCAGATATATGAAACTCTTCACTTTCTCCAATATCTCTCCATTCAAACTTATGCCCCATCTAACATTTCTAAACCTAATAATCTTGCTTTTATTCATATTTACTTTCAACTTCTTCCCTTTACATATTCTTCCAAGCTCACTTACTCCCATCAATCTCTTCTCACCCATAATGTTACCTGTTTTTCAAAAACTCCTACAAATCTTCACCCTAGCCTGGGACAGTTTATGTCAGATTGCTTTTGACTCAACTCTGTCAAGTAAGGAAACAGAGCCAGAACCACCCCAAATGTGAGAGCAGTACTCCATACAAGAACAAATAGATCCCTTGTATAAACGGAGCAACTGTTTAGGTGAGAAGTAGTTATGACTTTTAAACAAGACACCCAGTTTCTTAGAAGCAGACTCAGCTGTGCCCATAATGTGGGGTTTCCAACAATGAGTGGATGTTACAGTAATACCAAGTATGTTCGTTGAGTCAAGAGGTGGAATTACAGAATCGTCAAAGGAGAGACGAGAATTGTGAGGAGTTTTCGATAGAGAGATGGGTAAAAATTGGGTCTTGGAGGCATTAAACTTAACTAAATTTTGTGTACCCCACTAAGATATCCTGTCCAAGTCTGAGTTTATTGAGGAAGCTGTGTCAAGATGAGGTGCAGATCGAGTGAGAGAAGAGGGAGCAGAATGTGAATGAATGCAGTGTTGAGTCATCAGTGTATATGCATTGGATCGTTTGTGGAGGAGAGGAAATTGTTGAAAATAGGGAGAATAAGTCTGGGGGACAGAACAGAACTTTGAGGGACACTGATGTTGGTGGAGAAATGGGAGGAGGCTGATCCATCAACAACCACAGAGATAGATCAGCAAAGTGAGGGAGGGGAGCCGAAAGAGGGGAGCTTAGAGATGAGACCCTGATACTATACCCTGTCAAAAGCCTTAGATATATCAAGAGCAACTACACTTGAGTCCCCAAAATCTTTCAGGGATGATAACCAGACATTAGTAAGATTGGAAATAATATCACCAGTGGATCTCGCCTTGTGGAAGCCATGCTGGTGATCAAAGAGAAGACTGTGATTTTTGTGGTGTTTAAGGATATGGGAGTTGAGGAGGGATTCAAAGACTGGAAATAGTAGATGTCAGAGCAATAGGATGATAGTTAGAGGGGTCAGAACGGTCACCCTTTTTAGGGATGGGATGTATCAAAGCATGTTTCCAAAGAGAAGGAAAATTTTTGGTTTTTAAACAGAAACGGAAGAGATGAGCAAGCACAGGTGCAAGTTCAGAGGCACACTCTTTCTGTACATGGGGATGGATGCCATCAGGACCATAAACTTTGCTTGTGTCCAGAGAAAGAAGAGCTTTTTGGACAGTCCGAAATTAGAATACAGGAAGAGGCATAGGATTAATAAGAGGAACATCAGGGGGTGAAGGAATGTTAGAGTCATCCAAGGTGGAGTTAGAGGAGAAACGGGAACCAACGAGAGTTGCTTTGTCTATGGGAGACACAGCTATAGTACCGTCAGAGTGGATAAGGTAGAGCAACAAGTTGTTAGAAATACCCTTAGCTAAAGACCAGTAAGACCTATCAGTGGATGACAAGGAGAGGTTATCGCACTTCCTTTGAATAAAAGAATGCTTCACCTCACAGATAACGTGCTTGCAGCGATTACGGGCAGTGATTAAAGCTGAATGGGAGCCAGAGGAAGGAGAGTTTTTCCAGGCCAAAGAGGGTGTTTACGAGGGGAGTGTATGATAGTACAATTAAAGGGGTTGGTGTGAGAGGAAGACCATCTGTGATGTGGGGAAACAGAGTGGAGGAGTACCAAAGGGAGAGAAAAGGTGGAAGAATGTGTGGAATGGTATATGCTTTAGTATATGGTGGGTGATGTGCTGTCAGTGGGTTGAACTACAGCAAGTAAAGTGATTGGGGCTTGGCTGTAAATGATGGGGTCTAGTTTCAGTAAGTTATACATAACAACCACAGAGGGGGGAATGGCACACAAGTATATGAAAATTATATATGGAAAAAAATTGCAATTTTGATTTACTTTGCCACCATCAAGTTTAGCCAACCTACCTCATATCCTCTGTTCCTGACACTCAGACAGTGTTGAGATGTCAAAGTATAAAACTCATGAGAGCTGAGAAGTACACTCACCAAAGAAAGTCTCTTTACACTTGCTATGCTTTCCATTTTGAAAGAAAGATGAAGAGTTTTGATAAATTCTCCTGGGTCTCTTCATGTATTAGTATGTATGCTCCCATTATGTGGCACTGGCACTATACCATCTGCTATCTGGTATACCAAAAACTGTTGTTTGTTAAAAAATATACATAAACATTTAATATTTCACCACCTTGTTAATGCAGGAAATGGTAGTCAAGTATGAAAAAAATTAATATGTATTACATTATAGTATCCCTGATGGTGTTGTATGGATGTGAGGCATCCATCCATACGGAAGAGTGTGAATGTGTTGAAAATGATATGTTTGAGGACAATATGTGGTGTGAAGAGGGTTAACCGAGTAAGTCATAATAGGATAAGAGAGAGGTGTGGTAATAAGAACACTATCGTTGAGAGAACTTTAGAGGATATACTGAAATGATTTGATGATATGGAGATAATGAGTGAGAAGTTGACCAAGGGGATATATGTGTCAGAACGGGAGAAGGGGAGACCAAACTGGAGAAGGAAGGATGGAGTGAACAAGGTTTTGAATGCTTTTGACCTAAACACACTAAAGGGTGAAAAGCATGCACAGGATAGAGTGAACTGGATGATGTGGTATACAGGGGGTGAAGTGCTGTCAGTGGACTGAGCCAGGGCATATGAAGCAGCTTGGGGAAACCGAGGACACGTGTGAGGGACTTGGTTGTGGCTAAGGTTTTGGATGTGAGCAAATGAGACCTTTATTCTGTTTGCTCCTGGAGTTACCTCACTAATGTTGGAAACAGAGAAAGTATGAAAGAAAGAAGGAAAGATATAATATTTGCAAACAAGTGGAAAACACGATTAAATTTTCCTGTATATTTGTTTGCCATTTACCATGTTAATGAGGTAGCACCAAGAACAAAGTAAGAATTGCCTCATTTGCTCACATCAGCTCTCTAGCTTTCATGTATAATACACTGAAACCAAAGCTTCCTATCACATCAAAGCCCCACAATCCTTTCCGTGGTTCCCCTCACTAATTCAGCCCACTGACAGTAAAGTCCCTGTTTGCATATTGCTCCAGTTCTCTATATTCCATGCAAACCTCACACCCTCTTGCATTTTTAGGCCCCACAAGCTCAAACCATCTTTCACTTACAAAAAAAAAATAATCCTTCCATCTCATCCTTGGTCTTAGCTTCCTCCTTGTTCCCTCCACTTCTAACACATACCATCAGAGTCAGACTCTCCTCACTCTTCCTCTCCATATGTCCAAATAATTTCAGCACACCTTGTTCAGCTTACTCGAACATGCTCTACTTACTACTACACTTCTCTTTAACCCTGTCATTCCATACTCAGTCAACCCATCTTACACTACATACTGTCTGTAAGCATTTCATTTCTAACACATCTACCTTCTCCTAAACTTTTGCATCTAGGGCCCATGATGTGCATCCATACAGCACAACTGGGACTACTATATCATCAAACACCCATCTTTGCCCTGATACACAGTAACCTCTCTTTCTACATATACTCCTCAAACACCCAAGACCTTTGGCTCCTCTCCCACCCTATATCTCACCTCAGCTCTCATAGCTCCATCTGCTACCATATCCACTCCCAGCTATTCAAACACACTCAAACCAACTTGCCTGTCTCCCATGCTAAACCTCATAACCTTTCTTTTATTCACATTAACTCTTAAGTACCTACTTTCACACAGTCCCCAAACTCAGTTTCTAGCTTCTGCATCTCCTCACTTGTGTCTGCCATCAGTGGCATGTTATCTGCAAACAACAATTGACTCACTTCCCTGGCCTCCCCACCTCCAACAGATTGTAGGCACATCCATCTCTCCAAGACCCTCACTTCATTAACCATACCATTCATAAACAGATTAAACAGCCATGATGACATCTCACACCCCTGATGTAGACAAACCTTCACCTGGAAACAGTAACCCTCATCCCTTCCCTCATACACACAAGCCTTACTCTTTCAATAGAAACTCATCAGTTTTCTATTAGCTTTTCTCCTATGCTTTATAGCACCTAGCCCAAGGCATCTCTATTAACCTTGTCATAAGTTTTTTCAAGCTCATTCCTCTCTTTCTCTAAGTATTTCTCACATAACTTCTTCAAAGCTAATTCCTTGTCCACAAATCCTCACCAACCTCTCAATCATCACTTCCCCATACAACTTAAGGGTATACTTGACAGACTTGCCTAAGTAGTTCTGAGCATTCAATTCTGTCCCCTTGACTTTACTTAATGACACTATACAGGAATTCTGCTATTTCTCAGTACTTCACCTTGAGCCAAAACATACACTAAAAATCCTGACTAATCCGTCAATATCACTTATCCTTTCTTGAGAAATTCCCCTGCAACCCCATCCACTCCAGCTGCTTTGCCACACTTCATCTTGCACAAGGCTTTTCACCATCTCTTCTCTTTTCATTAAACCTTTCATGATGACTCTCCACACACCCCCACATCCTAAACATCCAACACCTGCCACTCTATCATCTGACACATCAAAAAGACCTTCAAAATACTCAGTCCACATCTTGTTTATCTCTTCTTTGCACATTATCACTTTCCCATCAGCTCCCCTGTATGATGCTCCCATTTATTCACTTGTTCTCCTCACACTATTCACCTTTCAAAACATTTTCTTGCTCTTGTTGAAGTTTGCTAATACTCTCTAACCGCATTTCTTATATGCCCTCTTTTTCAGCCTCTGCACCTTCCTCTTGATCTCCTGCCCTCAGGGTATTGCCCATAAATTTAACTTTTTCTTTTATCAGAAAACAATGCCTCCCTAAAGAACTTTCATTCCTTGCCCATTCCCTAGTTTTGTTTACTCTCAGCTTTTGCCATTCTTCACCCAATCCCTCTTGATAGCTCTGCACACAAGCCTCTTTTCCAAGCTCACTCACTTTCACCACTCTCTCTCCACCTATGTCATTTCCTGTTTACTTAATGTCACAAAAAATTTCACACTTACCTCCACTAAGAAGTGATCAAACAACCCACCAGCTGCCCCTATGAGCACACTAACTTCCAAAAATCTCTCCTTTGCATACTTATCAGATAGTGCATAATCTAATAATTCCCGCTGACTCCATTCACCCTCAGATACTTATGTGTATCCCTTTTTCAAACTACATATTCATAATTACCAGGCCATTTTCAGCACTCAACTTCACTAGTTGATCTCTGTTTTCATTCACAATGGGTCCATGACCCCCGTTGTATCCTCAACTGCCACATCACCCACTCTTGGAGTCATATTACCAACCCCACAAAATTGCTGATGCACCCACTCAGCTCCTCCCAGAATATGTGCCTCTGTTCTTAGTCCTCTCACTACCAGGTGCATAAGCACTAACAGTCACCTTTCATTAGTGATCCACTTTAACTTTCACCCACATTAGTCTGGAGCTCACTTCCTTTCCCTCTTTAACATATTCCTACAACTGCTCCTGCTGTTGCTTTCACATTAACCCCAGACACAATCACAAGGCCATTCCTAAACTATTATTTCCCCTTCTCCTTGAATTAAGTTTCACTCAGAGCCAAAACATCCAGGTTCCTCTCCCCAAACCAACCTATCTCTCCCTTCTTCATATCCTGGTCACATCCATGTGCATTCAAACACCCTAACAAAGAAAGAATATCCACAAAATCTGACATAGTTCTCAGGTTCATATTTCAAAACACAGACATTGCAGTTGTACTTAAGGTAATCAATGCATTTCATTTTTACTGATATTGATGTTACAAAGATTGCTGAACTGTTATCACAACTCTTAATATTTTTATAATTAGTGTCTGAAATATGTGTTGATGTAATGGATATCATAGAGAATGGATTTTTCTCCTTCACCATATTGTTAGGACTAGAATGTTGTGCATTTCAAGATTACTCGGGTGAGTGTCATAAACCTGTCTGCGTTGTGCACATTCTAATAGTGATTAAATCCAACCAAACTGAAGTCAGGACAAAAACACATCAAATATTGGTTTGTAAGACTTCAAATATGATTCAATTACACTCATTTTGAATTTAGATTTAAACCCTTTGAATATTCAGTGTCTTTCTTGCTCCAGGGGCCTGTTATTAAAGAAAAATTAGTATGCACTGTTTTGATAGTTCCTCATAAGTAAAATCATGGTGTTCTGATAATTAGTATATTTTTGGCTACCCATTTAAATGTTTCCTTTAAGTATATCATTAGATCTTCTAGTGATATTAGTCAACCCTTTCATTTTCTTTCATAACCACATAATATTTGGTTAGGAAAACTCATGCCTTTAGCTTCCCAAAGCTCTATTCATATTATAAGTGTAGTGCAAATGCTTCTTCAAATGAGTATTACCAAAGTAGTGAATTATGTACACTTGTTTGTTCAATTTCATTAACAGATAATTCATAGTATTTACAATATATAATGTATAAGAAATTTAACAAATTACAAATTCTACAAAATAATGAATTACAAACCATACCAAAACAACTGTAGTAACATTGCTCATTTTGAGTGCCACTGAACCTCCAAGTAACATTACTTTTTCTATTGGTTGTACATCTTTTGCTAACTCAGTCTGTTTGAAAAAGTATTTTTTTTTCATCCAAACCCTATTTTTGAGCCTGATGGTATGCTGAGGGATAATGGCTTTAACAATTAACAATGGAAGTGGAGACCACAATCTTGATACTTCTCTGGGGCAAAAATTATGTACAAATAAGAGAATATTTGGATGAAGACATTCCAGCCAGGATCAAACTCTCCTGAAATGATATTGTTGTAAGCAGTTCTCAAGCTAGTGCACCAGCATTCTATAGATGTTACTGGTACCCTTAACTTCATTTTTTTGTTATGGGGAGCACAAAATGCACGTATTAATGTGATTCATTAGCATGTATGTAGTGTAAGCAGCATTTTTCATTTTACATATGAGAATAGTGTTCATCCTGTCTGTTTGAGACAAATTGAAAGAACTGGGCTGAATTTAACATCAGTGTTTAAGAAGCACAAGCTGTTGCCAGACAACTTGGGGGCCCTTGAACTTTACCTTTATTCGCCTTTATTTTCATTCATTATTTATCAGCTAATTGCCATGCAGAAGGAACATTGGGAAAACAATATTCATCATTCAGCAGTATGATAAAATTATAATTACATGTTTCAGGGATGTGATTTTTTTTTTCATTTTTTTTCTAGACATCAAAATCCATGGAGAAATATCTGTATATATCTCTGATGCCTGTTTCCATTGGTACTCCCTTAAAGGGGTGGCCACGGCAATAGAGTCTCCTTAATTCAAGAACTCCAGTGTTGCTTCTTAGCCTTCAGTGCCTCACCCTTAACAAGCCATAGGCAGAGAGCAAGTCTTGCGCAGTGTTTGCAGAGGCTCCCATCTAATGTTCCTAATGACTACTTTTATCTAATGCTCCTACCTACTGCTTCTACCATTTTACAGAAAGGCAGGGCTAGCTCACAGTGCTCATTGCAGGAAAATTTAGAGTTACAAAGAATGAGCTGCATGAGTTAAGTTTTTTATGTTGAAGGCTCCGGTCATACAAAAGTCCACATCGAGGCTGGGCCGTAATTGAAATATAGAGAATTATGAAACGCAAAAAGAAAAGACAAGGGAAAGTATCTATGAATTTTTGAGAAAGTGAAAGACCTGTCTTTTGAAAAGTGCAAGGTCATAGTTATTGGGAAAGACATGTCAAGGTTGAGAGTTCCAAAGCTTCGATGTGTAGGGAAAGAAGCAGGTATCAAAATGGCCCAATCTTGAGTTGCTGATGGCCACACAATAATCATGTGATGCTGAAGCTTGCCGATTATTTTGTGTTCTAGCTAGTGGTGGGGGCATACAAGCAGCCAGCTCTTGGGAGCAAAAACCAAAGTAATACCCATAGAAGAGGGAAAGTGAACCAACATTGCAGTGTAGGCAAGGAGATCAAGTATGAAAGTTAGCCTAAACATGATGCCCAATTTCTTAGAGGCAGACTTAGCTATTCCCGTAATGTGGGGTTTCCAAGAAAGAGTGTATGTTACAGTAATACCAAGTATGTTCGATGAGTTAAGAGGTGGAATCACAGAACTATCAAAGGAGAGACAAGAGTTGTGAGAAGTGTTTGATAGAGAGATGGGTTGATATTGGGTCTTGGAGGCATTAAACTTAACTAGATTTCGTGTACCCCACTGAGATATTCTGTTCAAGTCTGAGTTTGTAATGGAAGCTGTGTCAAGGCGAGATGCAGATTGAGTGAGAGAAGAGGGAGCAAAATTGAAGGATGTGGATGAACGCAGTGTTGAGTTGTCTGTGTATGAGTGCATTGGATTGTTTGTGGAGGAGAGGAACTCACTGAAAAAAAGGAGAAAAAGTGTAGGGGACAGGACAGACCCTTTAGTGAGGCATAATGTCCAGTGAAAGCAATCAGACACATATGATTAACTTTTGATGTGGTTTGTTGGTCAGCTTTCATCATATCTTGGAGAGGCAATTTCTATGTATGTCACATTGTGGTTTCTCAATCATCTTTCATTGAATCTTGGAGAGGTAATTTCCAATTATGTATGTCACATTTGTATCGTACCTCTATTTCATTACATGAATGTTATTTCAATAAGGTTGACCTTTATTTGAAATCAGAAATTTTTACAGTAACAGAGGGGGTGGTGGGAGTCCTTGCAGATTCAGTGCCTCAAGCCCCAGCAGTCTTAATCCAGCCCTGTAAAACATGCAAACATGCTATAATTACACAAGTAAGTTGCCTCTGATTTTGTAGAATAAATGCAACATGCTACTGCCTTCAAGAATGAGTTCCAGTGCTTAAAACTTATTAATCAAAAGAACCACCTTCATCACGAGATTTGGACATGGAATATATGACATGTGTCAGGTTGTTTCATATATCTCAAAACAAGAAATATACATTAGTAAAGAATGATCGGAGTGTGTGTGTAAGTGCAAAAGATTACATCAGGGTCCCTATCCAATCTATGTTTAATGTCTAGCTATTCAAAGGTAATACTGACAATACAAAACTCACTTGTGAGATACATTTCCTCAAAAAGGAAGATATTTCTTGTTACAGCAGAAATTTAAGCATAAGCAATAGCCAGGGAAGTTTTAACAACTTGTTTACATCTTAAAAGAACTGAAAATTAATGAAGTCTACATGTCAGTGAAATAATATCCAGCAACAATTAGAATATCAAGGTAGTAAGAATACTCTGTGAAATTGGGTGTCTAGCATTTTTGCCAGTATGGGTGAGCTCTGCAAAATGAATTTCCACAAAAGATCCATATGTATATGTACTTGATCTATCCCACTTAAATGGGATTTGACGTGATGATAATTGATGAAGAAAGATAAACAATACAAATAGTGAATTCACAGTTAACCTTTAAGTTGCTGGACAGCACTGGGTTGACAAAAGAATAAACAGCTACATAACTATAAGTCATGAAGATTGCTTCAAAATGATCATTTTTTTAAGTGACTATATTTAGTACATAGGAAGAATATTTTGGCTTAATAGTCTTGTTACCAAACAATACACATGTCAATCAGTACCTTTATATTGGTTACTACCTCACATGTTCTCGGCACATACTATCAGAGTTAATTTTTGGAACACAATTAATCGGCTCAGGTGTCTAAATGATGTGTGGAAGTAAACAAAATGTGACAAAAAAGAGATAGGTAGCTTATTTGCATGTTCTGACTCTGTGCAAAATAAAGTTCAAGGGTAAAGGGGAAGAATTGCTTAGAAATATCTTAGGAGTAAAGTCAAAGGTTGGTGAAACGAAAAGAGCTAGTGGAGGAGTAGCACTATTGCTGAATCAGGAGTTGTGAGAAAGTGTGATGGAATGTAAGGAAGTGAGCTCTAGACTGATGTGGGCAAAAACGAAAGTGGATGGTGAGAGATAGATGATAAAAATTGGTACTTACGCATCTTACCAAGGGAAGAAAGATGATGAGAGGCAAGTGTTTTGGGAACAGTTGAGTGTGTGTGTCAGCAGTTTTGATGCAAGAGACCGGGTATTAGTAATGGGTGATTTAAATGCGAAGGTGAGTAATGTGGCAGTTAATGGCATAACTGGGGGGCATGGGATATTTAGTAATATTAATGAAAATGGTGAACAGCTTTTGGAGTTGTGTGCTAATAAAGGACTAGTGACTGGGAATACCTGGTTTAAAAAGGACATACACAAGTATATGTATGGGAGTTGGAAAGATGATCAGCTGTTACAAGTGGATGACATATTAACTGATAGGTATGCAAAAGACTTTTCGATATGAATGTGCTGAGAGGGACAGCTGGTGGAATGTCTGATCACTACCTTGTGGAGGCTAGGGTGAAGATTTGTTGAGGTTTATGTAAAAGAGGAAAAATTATCGGTAATAAGAGAGTGGTGAAAGTATGTGAGCTTGGAAAAGAGACTTGTGTGGAGAATTACTAATTGACTGAGAGTAGAATAGCAAAAGGTGAGAGTAAATGAAGTAAGGGGAATGGGTTGGGAGTTGGAGGTATTTAGGGAAGCAGTTCTGGCACTGAGTGAGAGATGCATATGGTATGTGAAAGGTGAGAGGTTGGCAGATTAAAACAGGCAGTGAATGGTGGGATGAAGAAGTAAAGATACTAGTGGAAGAGAAAAGAGAGGCATTTGGGTGGTACTTACAGGGGAAGAGTGCAAATGATTGGGAGATGTATAAGAAAAAGCAGCAGGAGGTCAAGAGGAAGGTGCAAGAGTTAAAAAAGAGGGCATATGAAAGTTGCCTCTGAGCAAGACACATGATATAAGCATGAAGACTTCTCATTTGTTGGTATAATCAAAATGGATAAAAACTTTCAACAGGATTCTTGACAGATTTAACCAGTTTGGAAGACCCATGATAGACTATCCTCTCTGATAAAGTGGGAAATTATGAAATTCAGAACCTAGGCTCTGACAAGTGAAATGATGATATAGATGTGAAATAACAAAAATGTGTCAAAAAATGTTTCCAATTGTTTTATGATTATAGTGTAGTCAGAACCTGGCATTTTATCATATACTTGATAATCTTATCTGTCAGTTACTGATGAAGATGGCCTTCAAACAATAACATCATACATTTCTCCATCATTGAGGCTAGAATGAAGTATCTCCCTAAAATGACTCACTGAAACGAAAATAAAATGTAGTATGAAAAAAAAAATTGAAACTACGATAGAATATATCGCAAAAAAATGACTGTAGGATAGAATATAATATCCCCAAAAATGACAGTAGGATAGAATAAAATATCTAAAAAATATGACTGGTGGATAGAATATAATCTATCTATCTACCTGTATCTCTAACACCTGTTCCAATTGGAACTCCCTCAAAGGGGTGGCCACGGCAACAGAGCCACCATAACTGGCGAACTCCAGTGCTGCTTCTTCGCCTTCAGTGCCTCATCCTTAACAGGCCATTGGCAGAGGGCAAGTCTTGTGCAGTGTTTGCTGAGGGTCCTACCTAATGTTCCTAATGACTTATTCTATCTAATGCTCCTACCTACAACTTCTACCTAATATTTCTACCTAATAGTCCTACCTAAATGCTCCTATCAACTACTTCTATCTACTGCTCATACCATTTTGCCAAAAGGCAGGGCTAGTGCATAGTGCTCACTGCAGGTAAAACTAGTTATGAAGAATGAGCTGTGTAAGTTAAGTGTTGTCAAGTGTTATGTAAGACAAAGAGAGATTGTATATTTGTAGATAGAATGCCAGTAGTTCACATGTTAGTGAGGCAGAAAGAAAAGACAGCTAGTTGGGTCAGAGGAGTGCAGCTTGACATCCACTGAAATGCTGGCTCATTAAGGTGCCAGTAGTTCACATGTTAGTGAGGCAGAAAGAATAGACAGCTAGCTGGGTCAGAGGAGTGCAACTTGACATCCACTGAAATGCTGGCTCATTAAGCAAATGTCACTAACCCTCTCAATACCCTCAAAAAAATGACTGTAGGACAAAACATATCTAAAAAAAAAAATTACTGCCAAAATTACTTCTGTTTGAATTTACTGTTCTTAAACCCCTTTCATCAAATGCAAAAATGGTAGAATTCAGATATGAACACCTTGCTGATACAGGTTTAATCACAGTAAAATCCCAGGGAAATTAGATTAAGTTTTGAAATTTTATGACGGCTCAAGTAAATAATATTAGAAAATTGCATTATAACTTTGCTATCAAAAAAAATTGTACCTACCACTAACAATCACTAAGCAATATACCTGCTGCTAACAAACAATAATCAACATACCTGGTACTTTACTGGTACAGTAACTCATATGAAGAGAGGTTATCACTGGGACTATTGCCATATATATTTGCAACAGATGCTTCAAATCTAATTCGAGTTTAAAACCCTTGTCATTCAAAGCATCTTAATGCAATAACAAAGGCATATGTTCCAGAAATCAGAAATGCCATCAAAATCAATTTCCATAAATGGTGCCTGGCTGTATACAGTACACTCGATCCAAACTGTATAATTACAAATGCAGTTAATGATGATAAGGAGATATGCAAATCATACTCAATTATTCTGTACTTTTAAGGATATTTCTGACAAAACTAAGAAGCAGAGATTAGTGAATTCCACTGATAAAAAGAAAGGACATTAAATAATACACTAATTCTGAGATGTGAGTTTCACTGAGTGTACCTGGTCAGTAAGTGTTGATGGAATAATGTGGCTTCAGTTGTGGTAGAGGATGTGTGGATCAAGCATTTGCTTGGGAGAATGTGTGAAAGAAATACTTAGAGAAACAGGATTTGTGTGTAGCATTTACGGATCTGGAGAAAGCATATGACAGGGTTGATAGAGATGCTTTGTGGAAGATGTTATGAACATATGGCATGGGAGAAAAGCTATTAGAAACTATCAAGAGAATTAATTATTTGTATGTGTGAGTTGGCAGAGAGGAGGGTGAGTAGTTCCATGTGAAGGTGGGTATGTAGTAGGGGTAGGTGATGTCACTGTGGTTGTTCAATCTGTCAATGGATGGGGTGGTAAAGGAAGTGAATAGGAGGGCGAAAATGGGCATGTTGGAAGGTATAGTGGTCCATACAGTGTTGCATCATGAGCTTAAGATCAGAATGCAGAGAAGAGGGTGAATGTGTCGGAAATGAAAGGTATGAGTAAGAAATGAGTGGGTAAAAGAGAAGTGTGGTAATAACAGTACAAATGGAGAATGAATGAGGAAAAATTGACAGAGAGGTTATGTATATATACTGGAAGTGGAGGAAACAAGGAGAAGGGAGAAAACCAAGTGGAGATGAAAGGAATGGAGTGAAAAAGGTTTTCAGAGTTTGGGGCCTGAACATACAGGAGGGTGAAAAGCATGCATGGGATAGTGTGAACTGGAGAGATATGGTATACTGGGTCGATGTGCTGTCAATGGACTATACCAGGGCATAAGAAGTGGCTGAGAGAAACTATGGAAAGGTGTGTGGGGCCTGGATGTGGATAGGGATCTGTGGTTTTGGTGCATTACACATGACAGCTAGAGACTAAGTGTGAGTGGATGTGGCCATTTCTTCATCTTTTTATGACACTCCTCGCTGATGCAGGAAACAGTGAACAAGTATGAAAAATTATTGTCATGGAGCTAAGTAATTGTTCCACAGGAAGCATGAAGTCAATATAGGTTGGATAACTGACAATGAATATAATAAGTAACATTTCTCCAAAATATCTCTTATCAAGTTTTAAACAAATGCTGTAAATGTAAAAACTCAACACATTTAACAGCAACCCATTATCTTCCCTAAAAACAAATACTTGTGAGTAAATAATGCCAATGCAGAGCATGACCAATCATTCATTACCTTACTGTGGCAAACATTGGCTCACCAAAATACTTCACACCAGGAATCCAGATTTTACCACCTGGGTTGGATATATATTCAATATAGATGAGAACATGTCTTGACCCTGCTGAAAAAGTTGCCAATTTATAAAAGGATTGTGGATGTTGTGAAGATAAAGCATTTCATATTAGTTATAATATACTAAGAAACATCACAAATCTACAGAGCTGAACAAATCATACCCGTAACCAAGACAAAAGTTGTACCTGGAATTAACCTTAATGTACAATTTTTAAAGGTGAGGCCATGTGGAGACCTTAGGCAGTACAGCCACACAATCTTTTCTCAGAAAATTCTTTAGAATTTTTTCCTTACAATGATGAATCTAACTACAAATTAATGCAAAAACCCACCATTCATCACAAAGAATAGTATGACAGTATAAGAATCAAGCTAGGTGGCAGCTAGATTTACCGAATATTTGCCCTGACTGTAAAGTGCTAAAGGGGAAAACTTGAATACAAATTAGTAGAACATGGTGATTTTTGCATGTTACTAAAATGTGTAATGTTTGGAAATCTTTGTCGGACAGCCGCTGGGGACAATATGAATATATATATATATATTGTGAATAGTAAATTTTGTATGTATGTTTTTGTTCTAATGTAGTCAGTCATATGTGTTTAGGAATGGATGATAAATGTAGAGGATCGAAGCTGAAGATCCATTAAATAAGGTTGATTTAGATACGTGGAGTGTAGTCATGACGAAATGATTGTTGGGGGTGGTATGTAAAATATTTGATTGGATTGGAAAAAGTGGTGTGAGATCATGTTTGTCTAATGACACATATGTCTATATGAAAAAAGTCTTAGAATAATGATGAAATATGAGTTGCTTGAAAAATTAAATTACGCAAGTCTAATATATTTGAAATAACTAATAGTTGTACGTGTACCATGCTAAAATAAAGAAGAGATTAGGGTACTTTCAAAGAAATTGAGTCATGTAAGTAGAAAACATGATCACATCTTTCAATTTAATAAATTAATCTAACAATGTTGAGCGTTAACAGTTCTCTGAAATTAACAAAGAACAACAGGTGTCACAGCAAAAAATGTTTTTGAAGTGAAGCAGCATTCCTTTTATATTAAAGAGGTGGCTTAATGAACTGTAATTAAACTGTGAATGCACAAAAATATTCTGAAATCTAAGTTGTAAGCCAGTAAAGTCTAAGAAATGAAGCCTCATAAGTATAGTGACCTGTGATAAATGGTTATATATATATTTTAGTTCTAGAAAACAAAAAGTTGAATTTGTATAATCCCTGAAGTGGTATTCCTCAGAAATATTAACAAGAATGGTCTGCAACAGTGAATTGTCACTGACGGATGCAGTATTTTCAGAAAGGAGGTGGGGGGGGTCTTTGAGGGTTGTCCTAAGCCTTATTGTGAGCCCATCCTGGTGAGGTGAGGTGTGAGTGGAAGCATCGGGTGGACGCGATGCTTACCATCTTACTTCTGAATACAATGGGAAGTTATCAGTCACGCGATGTCACGATACAAAACGTTATCTAATTTCATTCAAGACTGGAAAAACTTAATTTGTTGAGATGAGTGCAGTTTACAATAGACTGCAGTTATACGCGTTATCAAAACTTTTTATGAGTTAAGAAAAAGATTATACATATATAGATTAAAGATTACACGAAATCTGAAAAAACTTAGTAAGACTTTACAGTACATCAATTAAATTTTAGCCAGGTGTGAGCAGTTGTTTCTACAACTCTCTAAATAAGATTTGTATCATTTATTGTATGAGGAAGGGTTATTTAAGTGGGGGGGGGGGAGGCGCGAGGATGTTGGGAGAGAAGAGGAATGAGAGAGGGATGGGGAGAAAGGAATAGATGGGAGGGGAAAGGAGTGGTGGTGGGGATAAACAGGAAAGGGAGATAGAACTGAAATGAACTGGCGCTACAATAGTATGCGGTCTACCACGGTATCAAACACTATAGCATGCGGTCTACCTCATTTAGTACCACAGTATGCGGTCTACCAGGGTTATCTAACATTATAGCATACAATCTACCTTACTTACAAAATGTTTGTATATTTAGATGGCAGGAGGATAGAAATAAACACGTTATCAGCTTCAAAAAATTTATTTCGGCGATAAACACTTCTTATTAAGGAACGACGCAAATATATCATCTGAATCTTTCCTCAGCACCTTCCAGGAGAAATGATCAAGGTATGATTGGAAAAGCTCTTTACCTAACCTAACCTAACCTAACCGCAGGTGGGCGGTACGAGAGGTGAGGTGAGGTCACGGTAGAATTCATACCGTGGTAGACGGCATACCGTGGTAGCGCCAATGAACTGATACCAGAAATCCTATCCCCCCCTCCCATCCTTTCTTGATCATTTTTGACATAAAAAGAAAGACGTGTATGTTACTTTATTGATACAACATCAAGACAAAATTTTTTTTAGCATATATTTTCCTGGTGCATGTATGTAAGCATGAACAGTCAGCCCGACAAATTCGCAGAGACGTGAGCGGTGTCGGGTAAGGCAACACATCTGGTAGTACTGTTAAGGTAAAGTATACAATGGATATGCTTAAAATTTATTCTTAACTTCAAAAAATGGACAAAAAATGTAACATTGAACGGCATGAGACGTTACAAAGATGGAAAACAATCTGGGAAAACATGGTTGATTGCGGTACAGAGGCGCTTGCTGCTGCGATGGTGGAGTCGAGACTGGAAGGACGAGTTCGACCTCCTTGTCGCGCGGTTGCTGCCCCGAGGCCTCTCTGCACGTGGTCCAGCGTTGACCTCTACACCAATGAATGCAATTTAAAACCATAAAATATAGGACAATACTGAAAGGTGATAATCGCTACGTCCATCCACCACCGATTTGCCATCTTCCCTCATGCGCGACTTTTTTTTTTTTTAAATGTTGAAGGCTCCATTTACGGACAAAAGTCCACATCAAGGTCGGGTCCTAATTGAAATATAAATAGAGTTGAGAAAGGGGGGAAAACAGACTAGGAAAGTATTCAAGAATCTTTGAGAGAGTGAAAGACTTGTCTCTTGAAATGAGCCAAGTCATAGTTATTAGGAAAGACATGAGAAGGTAGAGAGTTCCAAAGCTTCGACGTGTAGGGAAGGAAGCAGGGTCAAAACGGCCCACCCTTGAGTTGCCGATGGCCACACAATAATCATGTGACGCAGCAGCTTGCCGAGTATTGCGTGAATATTTAATAAAGTTCTTTAGGAGCGATGACACAGTAGATACTTCTGTGTCCAGTCGAAGCCCAACTGCTCAATAGCCAAACCGCCTTTCCTGGCAATATGCAATGACGGTCATTACAATGACAAGCCACTGTGAACAGCGGGTAACCTCTCTGTGTCGGGCTAGTACTAGCTCCTAACACAGTAAAGTATTCAGGCTGGAGCTCCACCAGTCCTGTATGTGTGTGTGTGTGTGTGTGTGTGTGCCTAAACTACTTAAAGCTGGGTTTTAAGTACATCGAGACACTTAGAGTGTTTATAGGGCCATGCTCACTCAAAGGTTTATGAGCTTGGATGATGATAGCTGTTTAACTTGGAAGAAATCGTGATATGGACGTGACGCAGAGACTAATGATGATTCCTATGGTAATTACTCCCTATACTGATGTTTACTATGGTAATTACTCCTTGAGTGGTGTTTACTATAATAATCACTCGGTATAATGATTTTTACTACTTTAATTTCTCCCTGTAATGATGTTTACTAAGGTAATTATTCCATTAATGATGTTTGCTATAATAATCACTCTCTGTAATGATGTTTACTAGGGTGATTCCTCCCTGTAATGATTTCTTTCTAGGATAATTTCTTTCTGCAGTTATGTTCACAATAGTAATTACTCTCTGTCATGATTTTTATTGCTGGAAAACAAGCAACACTTTTCCCAGAAGGAGGACCCAAATCTTATAGAACATTTTGCAATACTCTTCCTTTATGTTCGTAGATACAAAAGTAGATCGCAATGCTGAAGAAAATCTCAATCTTTTTCCTTCATCTGTTGTATTTATTGCAATGTGTTAGATGTATTGCCTTGACACTTTGTACTAAATCGCTTAATTTTTTTCCCTTGATTAAAAATCAAAAACATTAATACTCATCCCTATAGACGAGGGACAATATACCACTGCCAGTTGCAGGTTTTTGGATTATCCTAAGCTTCTGCAGACGAGGTTAGAAAATCCTTCGTCCGTTGCCTGGGGAGATGGAAGCATCAAACTCCTTAATGAGATGGAGTGACTTGAGGCCAGCTGATGGAGAATACCAACAAAATAATTTATGAAAAATGAGCCATTTTATTCTCATTGAATTTTTAATTTCTTCTCTCATCTTTGGGACCATCCTGATATATATATATATATATATATATTTTATCCCTGGGGATAGGGGAGGAAGAATACTTCCCACGTATTCCCTGCGTGTCGTAAGAGGCGACTAAAAGGGGAGGGAGCGGGGGGCTGGAAATCCTC
>JAYMFT010013475.1:0-16760 GCA_038088735.1 Panulirus argus | reverse complement strand
GTCTTACCTTATTGAGCTCTATCTCCGGGGGAGAGGGAACATGAGAGAGTGACAGAGAGAGAAGAGAGAGAGAGAGACCCGAGAGCACCGTGTGACCCGACCGTGTCACCCACCCCTTGTGCCCTTCTGGCAAGCGTCTCGCTGGCGCTGTGTGAATCCCATTGCCAATGATCAACTGCCGTGCGGGGAAAGACACTGCTTTGAGGAATATTAATCAGAGCTCCCCTACCAGAGCCCGAAGGGGAAGTCTTAGTGAAGGATGACGAATGTGATCATAACGATTTGTCGGGGTTTCGTGCGGTGGCTCATCCTGTTATTCACTTACACCAAATCTTTAAGTTAATGAACCTTTGATATAATTACAGAGCATAAACTGACGCACTGTGCGTCCTGTGTGGGTCGTTATTACACCGAGACAAAAAAAAAACTGAAAATTCCATAAAAGGAATTTCTGCTCACCGACGAGGGAAGTTTTGCCGTGGTGTCATATTGGAAGACGTTAAAATTTACGGTAGTGTCTTTTGTAATGAACTGTGACTTTATCATTAATGAAATAATTTATTGGCAGTGTAGCTAAAGTATAGTCTTAGTCGTTTATGCTATATTCTCATAGATAAATAACATGATTAATGAAAATTGATACGACAAAGTGGTAACGAGCCACAAGCCCCTCCCACGGCCAGGCAATATTCGTGTTGTTTAGCCATATATATATATATATATATATATATATATATATATATGTACGTTCATGGATTAGGAATTACTTTGAACACCAAGTGATTATAATAAATTCTCGTTTGGTGCCTACAACTTTATATTGAGCGGTCTTAACGACCTCAGCAACTGATAGGTCTTGACACTTCTCAGTAAACGAACCAACGAAACATTTTTCATACACCACAGACCTGTCGATGTTGCACCCTGTTCTTGGCTTTAGTAACGGCTTCAGCTTATTATGTGGACAGTTCTCAGCTCCGTGCTGGAGGGAGGAGAGTCTCCACATGAATGTTTTTGTAAATTAGTGGAGATATCACTACGATGCAGTTTAATATGTTACCTTAAACCACTTTTGGGAGTTATTACATTGTACAGTGCATGTTACGATGTACATATGTTACATGTACATAGTGCTGAGGTTACACCATTACTGCGTGCATAAGATTTCCTAACGTAAAAACCCCTGTTGCACAAAGTCCTCTGCTGACATGATTACTGAGCTAAAGTTGGTTCGATGCCCCAAGTGGTAAAGCCCCAAGCGAGTGCAGCTTCACCAACAACGCCCGAGCATATTCTTATGCACCCCTTGCCCCGCACGCCGTGTCCGTCCATCCGTGCGTGCTCATGTCTCGCGACGGAGTGGCTGTCACTGGCCGGCTATGTGGAAGGGACAGCTGGAGGAGGTTAGGCTACGAGAGAGCTTCTGTGCCTCTTGCTTGTTGACTAGGAGGGCGAGATCTGAAGGATGCTGGAGGGGGAGGGGGCTCGTCTGGGTGGGTGTGACGCTCAGGGAGGGGAAAGACAGGGAAAGGAGGAGAAGGTTACGCAAATAGGCTCCTGTGGCTCATTGGCATTCCTGCACCACTTGCACACCGCATGCAAAGATTAATGCTTTAACGGCTCTCCGTGGTCGCAGGTCAAGATCACGGAGTCGTGTGTGTACCTCAAGTCTCCCTTAAAATCAAACCTGTCTGTCTCACAAGGTAGTCCACAGTCGCGGGCAGAGGCCAGGGTTAGGAATTCCTTGGATTATTAAAAGTGATACGAAATGCTTTGGGTACACAGAGTCTGAAGATGTGGTGAGGGAATATTGCCTAAAATTATGCCAAATACAACAGTTCTGAGACTTAAAATTTTTGTAGAAGGAGTCAAATTTAAAATTCGTGTTTACTAGAATACCACAAAGAGTTGATATGAACAATATCTATAGACTGGACTAACGGATGTGAACCAAACTTCTGCAACAGGACCCAACTTAAAAAGTTTTACGTCTCATGATTCTCAAGGCTGACGAATTTACAGGTCGAGGGTACAAGGTGATGTACAACAAGGAGGGTTTTAGAAGCAAACGGGAAGCTGTCTTTTACAAACCTGTTTTCTTGTGTTGCCGTTGCAGTAGCCTTGATGTATTACTACTGTAGGGATGTTGTAGGCGTGATGTATAATTGGTGGGGTGTTGGTAAGCGCTATGCGTTATTTTAGGGATGTAGGGGTGATGCATTAGTGTAGGGATGATGTAGACGTGATGTATTATTTTAATGGTGTTGTAGGCGTGATGTACTACTGTTGGGATGTTGTAGGCGTGATGCCATAATTTAGGGATGTTGTAGGTGTGATGTATTGCTGTAGGCTTAATGTTTTATTACGTGTGATGCGTGTGCTACACTACCTGAAAAGCGTAATTACCACACCATCTGCTGTTTTGTGAGCGATACGCAGTGGGAAAGCATTGAAAACTACTAGACGTAGGTAAGTCCTAGTGTTTCAGCAGGAAAGCACTAGAGGGGCCAGGCAACGTCCTACTGTTGCAGCGGGAAAGCACGTAAGGGCTAGCTAGGTTACGTCCTTGTGTCGCAGTGGGAAGGCACGCTAGGGCTAGGCTGTCTAAAACTTAGCCTCTGGAGGTCCAAACTCCTCGTGTTGGTCTCAAGCGAGTCGTGACGTTATATTAACCGCTCTGGCGTTAAGCAAGGCGGCATCAACAGTGAGTACGAAGGTACGACCACTGAGTACGACGGCACGACCACTGTGAACGAAGCTACGACCACAAGGGTCGTACTGTCGTGGGGAAGCGGCAAAACAAGTTCTCTCAAGTCCTCGTGAGCGGCCTCTCCCTATGCAGACCCATCGAAGCACACTTCCTCTCCTCCCGCGTTGGGAAACGGGATTCCATCCTCCGTGTAATCTGGTTTGAGCGATCGCTTTCCAGTCTGAAGCATCAGTTCCCCACGATATCATGACAGCCTCAGTAGTGTCTGTGAAGGATCGTCACCCACGCCTGACAAGAGCAACTTGCCGATACTCTTCTGCTCGCAGTAGGCAACAGGTGACCACAATTCTTATACAAATTTAGAAAAAAAATGTTTTAAATCTTTACTGAGACATTATATAGATAATTTAGAAAAATGTCGAACTTTACTCCAGGCGTTTTCTATAAGTTATTTACCAATTTGTTCGGATGTTCATGGAGACAGCGAGTCTCCTTCACCAGGATAGCAGATGACTCGTGTGTGTGTGTGTGTCACTTGATTATAGACCATTAGCTGGGGATGATCACCCCGCTGCCTGCAAGGTCCAGGATTTGCTGGTCCACCTGCCGGAAGTGACCCGAGGGCGTTCTCAGCAAACGTGTGTGTGTGGTGCAGGAGGAGTGGAGGCGCCCTAGGCCTGGGACTGTAGCGGCCTTGCCCTCTGGCTGGGCCAGGCTCGTGGGTCTCTGATGCCCGGGACGCCCCCTGGGCACGGGCACACGATACCCGAGTCGGTACATACTGTCGACTGGAAGTGTGGAAACTGTCTCTTGTGGCGTACTTGGCGAAGGGCGACCCAAGTCCATCTGGTTCCCCCAGGGGAGCGAGTCTGCTGCCCACAGTCCGCAGTGGGGACCTGTTCTGCTGCCCTCAGTCTGCACCAAGATGTCCGTGTGTGGCCCGGGAGGTGGTCTCTGTAAGCGCTCAAGAGGAACGTAGATGGTCAGACGTGTCATCGCTGACGCTCAAGTGTTCGTGAGGCCATGGGTGAAGGGCAGCAACACGCACGCTCCGAGAGCCACGGATGAGACAATTTGTCCCCTTACGAAATGCAGTGGGGGGGGGGAGAGGGATGGGGGAGGGGTGTCGTGAAGGACAGGATGTAGTCCTGGGACGGGACACTAGGAGGAGGAGGGGACACGGGAGGGGAGGGGACAATGCGATGTCTGGTCGAGTTTCAAGTGAATAATCTCCCAGTGTTTTACCGAGTGATTTACAGTCGTAAGTAATTTACGTGTCCGACGGGGAAACACGCATTTTTTCTTTTTTTTCTGTTTACGTCCATGAGACCTGAAGGAAAGATGTGGTTTAGTGAGCCCGCGGCCATAGGTGCAGGGCAGCGATGACCTGACCCAGCTGAGCTGAGCACGACGGCACGGGGGGGGGGGGGTTATGACAGCCTTAGCCTTTAAATCTCAACCCTCAAGGGTCAAATCCAAGACCAAGCCAACGTATCGGAGAGTCGTACCGTCCTGCTTTGAAACGGGGGGGAGGGTCGTATCATAATTAGTGACGCACCTCACCCACCTCCTGCCGGAAGGAGAGAGAGAGAGAGAGAGAGCGGGCGTCCGTGCGGGTGTGTGTGGGTGAGGACGGACCACGCGTGCAAGGATCGCCCTTCCTTAATCTGTTTAAATTTGGTGGTCGCACGGCGAAGTGGGGCCGGTGTAGCCGGGGCAGCAGCAGCCGTGCGCACGCGCCGGGCGAGAGGGCCAGCAGGAACGCGTCCTGTCGTAAGGCAAAATGCGGCTCTCTTGGCCTATTACGGGCTTATTACGGGGAATTATTGAGCCAGACGGAGCGGTGTGGTGTTCTGTGTGTGCGTGTATTAAAAGGGGAGGGGTGATTTTTAACACTCGGGTTGCCCCTATGTACCATCTCTGTAAACTTATATATGTATACACACACACGAAGCCCAGGGCAGCACGAATGTAAAACTCTGTCCCCATAAAATAAGAATAGTATTCACACACATACGCACTCCAGCGTAAGCCTGAAGGGAAAGATGAACAGTTTTTGTTTTTTTGCTTTTGTGAAGCCGACTATTTTGTGATGTTCACTATGAAGAGGTGTCCAGGGGAGAGCACAGGATATGTTTATACCCAACATGTTTATATTACTGCAAGGTTGAACCTACGAGTTATGCAATTAAACAGATGGGAAAACGAGTGACATTTAGAGAGAGGTATAGGTAGAAATTGCATTTTGGTCAGATACGTGTTGAGTTGCCTTCTGAAGTCGGGGTGATACGTACAAACGGACGTGAGCACATGTTCTACATCAGAAAGGGGTCCAATGTATTTATTACCTCCTGTGCGTCCTTCCACGGTATAAGAGTTTATGGGGAACACGGTGTCGTCACCACCACCACTGTGTGTATGTGTATGTGTCTGTATGAATGAGTTCTTGTCCACATGCCGATTCCTGAACAAAGCCCGATTACAAACCGATGCATTTACACACCAGTCAAGTGTAACACCTCCTCACCGTGAGGGTGACAAAGGAGTGGTCGTATTTGGGAAGGAAGGCGTTCTTGCGTAAACGGTCTCGTGTCAAGTTCGGGGGAAAATCGGACTCTATTCTGAATGTCTGGAGTCATGGGGCCGCTCGAGTGGAGGGTCAGGTGTGTAAGACCCGCGTCTGATGCAAAAGTAATTATTGCGAGAGATTTATCGATTTTTTCTCTCTTTAATATCTAGTTTTTGGGTAGAACATCAGGCCAAGCCAGCCGGAGAGATTCCTCGGGAGAGATTACACAACATTTCGACCTCTGGATTTCAAGGCAAAGTCTTTAACCTGACCCCTTCAGGGTTGAGGTCAGAGGGCACTCTCGTGTGAAAGCCAGAGGTCGTACCGTTTCGTTCAAGGACCGTACCGTCCTGTCCCTAAGGCCGGACCTCCGTGCTCTGGGGACGTAGCGCAGCCGTGCTCACACGGTCGTACCCTTGTGCTCAAAAGGGGTTTACGTTGCTGGGGTTTACTTAACCCTTTGCCACACCCTGGCTCTCGGCCAGCCGCAGGGAGAAAGTGATTCGGTAGAAAAAAAAAAGAACCCGACCGACCAGGCGTCATTCTTGACCAGTCCAAGACATGATGAGTACACCGCACAGACCCTAAAGGTGCGAGGGAGGGCGTGGCGTGGCGGACAGTGGTCTTCCGAAGACCCTGCGGCGAGTCCTGGTGCATTACGGGGGGCGACGCCGGCCCTAGAGCACGAAGGGTACGACCCCGGGGCACGGCGCGACCCTCCCTTGGGGTTGGTGGGGCAAGGCTGGTGGGCGGGCGGCCTCTGACCTGACCCTGAAGGCCGTCTCGGCAAAGGGTTCGCATCCTCGTGCCCGCAAGTCTTCCTTCGCCAGCTTCCAGCACCCGCTCTGGACTGGCCCACAGGGGGAGCGGCGCGTTGCGACGGCTCCTTCCGAACTCCGCTGCGAGAACCTGGAAAGGATTGCTTTCGCGGTTGATCCGCGCAGGGAGGATGAAGGGATGAACCAGGGCTGTCATCGCTTAGGGGCGGGCAGGAGGAGTGAAGGGGGCGAGTCCTTCAACGGCAGATCATTGCCAGCGTGGAAGAGAAGACAGGACGCGTGCCAGAGTGGCCTTCTCGAAATGGACTCTTACCTCAATATCGTTGCGGACGATGCCGAGAACATGAGGCAAGTAAGAGGGTGTAGAAGAATGCATCCACTTACAAGGGGACCTAGACAAACTCCAGATTTGGCCTGGCATATGGTTGATGTAATTCGAAACGAGTGAACGGAAAGTGACAGGAGGCCTCAGTACAAATGTCGTGTAACAGGTAATAAGCTGCAGCAATATAGCGTGTGAGAGGGGACACGGGAGTCGACATTGTCCCCAGTCTGTCGCCAGAGTCCCATCTTAGGAGAACTAGAAAGGAATATGTTTACGTGCAGGGAAAAGAAATGTTCAGCGAGTTGTTCACAGAATATATCAAGGGAAAATCAAAATGCGTTTCTCAAGTTTGGTCACCGCACTTAAAGAAGCACAAAGAACTAATAGAGAACGTCCAGAGGAAGTCTGGAATGATGGTACCAGAATTAAGAGAAATGAGGTCAGTGAGAGGTCATAAACTCACCCACAATGAAAGAGAGAAGAGTTATGGCTGAACTGACAACCATTAAGTCTCTAAACCAATTTAATGACCCCCGCCCGGCACAATACAAATAACTCTTAAGGTAATTACACACAGACCTAAAGGCCTAAGTAATTAACACAGGTAATTCTAAGTATATTTTCTTTAATATTTGTACCAGGTTGGAGTGCAGAGCAGTGATTAATTTTCTTTACGTATCGTGCCTCTAAAACCCAGGCCAGTACCACGAGGCCTTAAAAACCCGCTCCAGTACCACCTTAAAACCTGCACCAGTATCAGAACCCCTTCAAACTCCGTGGGCATTTAATTCGAGTCTTCCGCACAGCCCCATCGATACCATCTGGTCTGTCACACCCACGAGAAAAACACCTCCTTTACACACACACACCTTACCCCACAGCACACAGTACTCCGCCCACAAGACTGCGGGCGACGTCACGCGACGACGGTGATGATGAGCTCCCCCGCTACCTTGGGGGTTTCGGACCCTTTTCCTGTACCCTGAAACGAGGACATGACCCCATGTGGCGGTGGTGGTGAAAACGGGTGTCTGGTCGCACACAATGGTTAGCCGGTGGTTTAGGTTTTAGGCCTAACGCCAGGGTCAGTAATTAAAGGCCGTCAACGTTCAGCTGCAAGAATCCACCAGCAGGGGAATCTCTGAACACCTCCTTCAGGTGTTGAGACCATACGTTCACTCCGACACAATGAGCTCCGATGTTTCGTGTCCTAGAGCTGGAAGCCTCAGTCTTTGGTCAGGCAACGGTTCGCCCCTTCTGACTACCTAGCCAAAACATCACGATGATATCCTACTTCAAAGGCCATATATTTGGGGCAGATGCTACATACGATCGATATATGTGTGTGTGTGTGTGTGTGCAACTGGAAGTCAGCAGAGAGTTTCTAGCCAGTGATTTCATCTACTGACGCCAGAGATTCGCCTGGTGTAGAATCCTGAGGGACTGTGAGGGATTCCAGCGTAGCAGACATGGTGAGGTTCCTTTCTAACCTCACTGTGCGTCTGGTGTGTCCACAGCCAGATTTAACAGGCAACGAGGGGTGTATTTTCCATGGGTGGGTCTTCGTACTCGCCTGCACCTCTCCTCATGAGACAGACCTTTGCACTTCCTCTCCGAGTTTAGTGTTAGAATGATCCCTTAGCAACCAGGTTGTAATCCCACTGAAGCCAAGGCTCTCGGCTGGACCACGCCCCCAAGGATATTGAGGACAGAGTCTCTCGTTATAAGAAGACAACCTCCACAGTGTCTTCAGAGAAGTGGGAGAGACGAACCCCAGATGTGAGCGTCGTGCCAGAAGCAGCAATCATCATCAGAGCACGTCAACACGGTGGCTTGTGTGCGAGTAATTATTTTTCTTCCCAGGACAGCCTCGGGTTACAGATGCAGGCCGGAGCAGGATTCCTCTCCCACCCACCCACCCACCTCAGGCACCATACAGCAAGGCTCCTCAAGCACCCACGGCCAAACTAGACCCCCTCGCTCCCAAATCCTCCAAGGCAATGGTTACCAGAAGTTCACATGGTGTGTCCATTCCATTTCCCTCGCGAATTTTATCGTTCGCGCACTCGAGCTGCGTTCGTTGACCTGTCCTGGTCAACACCACAAGATTGCCTCATCCCCCAGGCTCCCATATGGCGGGCGAGTGGCTGTATACAAATTGCACGGCAGACGGTGGGCAGCTGGTGCAACCCGGACGTGCGTGGGTGGCCGTCTCAGGTGCTGGGAGTCTGTCTGTCTGTGTGGCCCACAAGGGGCGGGGTCTTGCCCACCATACCCCACCACCTTGGGTGTGAGGACCGAGTGTGGCTCTGGGTGTAGGGGGAGGAGTGCAGCCCCGAATGTGGGGTAAGGCGTGGCCTGTTGGGGCGGGGCGGGGCGGGCTGGAGTGGGACGGGGTAAGGCGTGGCCTATCGGGGCTGGGCGGCTGGGTCGGGGCGCCAACACCCATCCCGGCGGACGGTCTTGGTCAGGCACGGCAGACACTCACGGCACTGAGGCAGGCCACCGCATCTCAACTCACTACGCATGAAATTTCTTAAGTGCTTTCAGAGGGAAAGAAAGAAAAGAAAGCTAATTCTGGTGTTAGAGACTTGTTGCTAACCGTGAAACGCCTCTCTTCCAAACTTAAGACTGTCCGTTTGATGGTTCTGACTGACAAAATGTAATTTGACGTAAAAAGAATGGTTCATACCATTCTTTTTTTTTATTATTATTCTAATCTCGAAGGCTTCAGCCCCAAAGAAAAATTCCACCGATGTCAAGCCTTATATGAAACTCAAAAAAAGGTAGAGAGAGAGAGAGAGAGAGAGAGAGAGAAAAGGCAGTTAGGAAAGACATGAGGGCGTAAAGTTCCAAAAGTTAAGCGGTGTAAGGAAAGAAGCAGACATCACAACGGCTCACTCTCGAGTTGCCAGCTGCCGCCCACACGGTAATCACGTGACGCATTGGCTTGCCAGGGGAATTACGTGGTCTACGTGATGGGGGAGAGGGGGGGGGCGCACACTCACAAGCGGTCAGTGCCTTGAGAGCACATAATCTGGAATTATAATTGGAGAGGAGAGGAGAGAGAGAAAAAATGGACGACTCAAACACTTGCGTTGTAGGGCAACTGGGTCAAGTTTTCAATTCAGGCCGGGGAGGAGAACAGGTTCAGATGGCAAGAGCTGATAACCCCACTTGCCTCATTAGTGCGAGCTATCTTAATAGACCTTTTCCTTCATCGTGGTCACTTAAAACTATCATTTCTTTTATAATGAATTCCTACAGAGTTGAATTTATGTTGATTCCTGTGGAATACCGCGGACAGAGTAGGGAGGTAACATGTCACGAAGCTATGATATAACATGACAGAATAACAAAGCATAGCGCAGCACAATTATACCGCAGCACAGCACAGCACAAGACCTGCTAGACAACCAAGAGCTCAGCACAGGACAACGGAGCAAAGCGCGAAACACATCAAGGCCAGAATACAACACAGTATAACACCGCAACACAACATGGAACAAAACGCCTGGATCCAACACAGCACACAATGAGGGCAGACAGGTCACGGCTCCAGCATCAGCTGTGTAATGGCCTTGCCATCAATATAGCATTTGTGTGTGTGTGTGTGTGTGTGTGTGTGTGTGGGTAGGTGTTACCGGACTCCGCCTACGAGAGGTTACCCCGCGAGCGGGAAGTCGCTTGCGGCAAGGCTATATCACCATCGTCAATAGACGGAAAAGAGTAGGGTTTTGTTAAAAGAACTTTTCTCTCCCATAAACGGGTTTCTGGGGCTGTATAAAAATTATATATATATATATATATATATATATATATATATATATATATATATCGAGGCGGAATATTATGGAAGGGGAAAGGCCTGCATGACACACACGGAATACTGGGGGGGGGGGACGTGCTCCCAGTGGAATGAACCAGGCCTTGTGACGTGGTCAGGGGAACCTACGGAACGGTACACTGTGGGGCTTTGCTGTGGAAGATGGTTTCTCGTTTCGGTCCGTTACACGTGAAGGGTAAAAGTGTGGGTGTGGGCATGTGGGCAAATAAGGCCGCTATTTGTCTTCCTGATGCTACCCTACTAAACTGGGAAACGGCGAGCAAGTAATTATATATGGCTATACGGGTTTAACCGGACTCTGCCTGCTCTAGGTTGCGGCGCGAGTGAAAAGTCACCAATAACAAAGCTGCATCACAGGGAGTATTGTCTCATTTAAGATCTTCTCACTCAAAAGGAGTTCACACTTCCCTGCTACTGGAAGGAGCACAGCCTTTAGAAATAGGCCCTGGACAAGGTCAGGGCTCTATCTAAAAACAAAAAGGTCTTGGGATACTACTACTACTACTACTATTACTACTACTACTACTACTAATAATAATAGTTATACTACTACTACTACTACTAATAATAATAATAGTTATACTACTACTACTACTACTACTACTACTACTAATAATAATAATAATAATAATAATATATGTGCATTTACCTCTTGACGGTGAAGTGAAGGTTCTGCATATATATGCAAGCGTAAAATTGTTTGAAAAACTAGTCGTGTGTATCAAGGCTGTCACATAATCTCCCCTGCCGTGTATAACCCACATAAACGCCATCATCGAAACAGTAATCCACTATCACGAATCACCCAGAATGACTAGCTTCATGCAGATGACATATGCCAACAGTAACTGGCTAGTCAGTCCTTACGGGGAGCAGTTGAAACATAGGAGAGAAGCTGTTGTATAAGGCTGAACAGATCATAAACACGATTAAATCAGAATACACGGGATATGGAGAGAGAGAGAGAGAGAGAGAGAGAGAGAGAGAGAGAGAGAGAGAGAGAGAGAGATTTACGGTGTATGCTTAGGTGAACATGGTCATAAAAGTCACAGTTAAAATGTTTTGGAGCTTAGAAATGTCAACAACAGCTGGTTCTTCGTGATCAGGCAATTTGAATGAACAGGTATAGACACCTCGTCCACATGTTGTATCCAATACCACAAGGAAAACATGTCTATAGAAATAATATATAGAGATATGAATATATTATACACCTCAAAAAAAGAGTGACAAAAGCCAAAGTATTCATATACCTCAGGAGCAGTGCAAGAAAGCCTTGGAAGTCCACATACCTCATTCGCACCGTAGCAAAGGCCAAGGTGACTGGATATCCCCATTAGCAGTATAACAACTGCCAAAAATACTCGCACATCCCCAAAGGAAACAGGCAGCATATGCCGAGTGATATACCAGCGTTTTAACTTCAGGAAAACGGGCAAAACAGGTGTATACCTCACCAGCTGTGCAATACGTCACTGAATAACAATTTAACGGGGTCAACACTTTATTCCGAAAAACCAAAAATACGAAGGATCATCATTCCGAAAAAAAAAAACTTATTGCCTAAAATTAGATAAACGTGCCTTGATATCAGGTTAGGAACTGTGATGTTAGCTTGCATTATCATGGTCGCCCAAACAGAGCAAATTTATCTCAACAGTTATTATCAAACTTATTTTGTAGCTTCCAGAGTAACAGTAGGGAAGCTATTCCTTGTAACATACTGTAACCGTAACGTAACGTAAAACAAGGTCATCTGCGAATACCTTACAGGCGCTATAAGTAAAGGCCATTCCCCAATAAATCACCCTGTAACCTGCCAGTACCCATGCACACTAGCGGTAAAGGAAAT
This sequence comes from Panulirus argus, assembly GCA_038088735.1. Classification (NCBI taxonomy): domain Eukaryota; kingdom Metazoa; phylum Arthropoda; class Malacostraca; order Decapoda; family Palinuridae; genus Panulirus; species Panulirus argus. The sequence goes on along the minus strand of JAYMFT010013475.1, from coordinate 4,678 downwards.
AACAACTACAAGTCAAACACTGATACAAAAGCAGAAAGCCCTTCCCTTCCTTTACTGCAGCAAAGGATGATAAATGACCCAATCGTCTGACGCTCAGCAGCTGTGTAACAAAAGCCTAGCCACAAGTACCAGCCAGCTCACTGCGCCAGTCACCCTCCTCGCTGAACCCGAGTGGCTTCAGGCAGCCAGGGTCGTCAGGCTGGCTGGCTGCCGGAGGCCCGGTAGCACCGAGGCTTCACTCCCAACCATTACGGCCGCTTGTGTGTGTGTGTGTGTGTGTGTAGTATTCCCTTCGCTCTGTATTCCTGGCCCCAGGCGGCAGAAGATAAAGCCTTTTGGATGTATCTTTCTTGATTGGTGACTGGAGGAGGGGCGTTCTGGGAGTGTGCGCTGACTGTGGTGAGAAGGTCAGGATATGATGGAAAAACAAAAGAAAGGAGCTCTATAGAAGGTGCTATGGTTTATGCCTATCACTGTTTAGTCAGTGGTATCTAGTGGCATTCTATATATTTTTATCACTCAGTGACCACAATTCTCAATCTTTACTACCTCTAGATTTTCAATATTCGATGTTCTCACTTCCTTAATCTCTACTATCCAGAAGCCTTGCTTTTAGATCTTTATTAACTAGTAATCCTACCTCTATTCTTTGATTGCTCTGTAACCTTAACTTTGATTCTGTATTGCCAGGTAACTTTCAAAATATAATTACTCTGTAGCCAAGGATTTATACAACTTTGTAGCCTTATTCTATTCCTAATTACCCAAGGGTTATTACCTCTAAATCCTAACCTCTTCATCCTTAATACCATGCAACATTGCCTCTTCATTCTGCAATACTTATAAACTGTTCAAGGAGGAACTGCACTATGATTGCAATTGCTGGGTCAGCGTTGCCACCAACGGCTGCCTTTCCCTCCCACCCACGCAGCGATGGGTTTGCTTGCCACTGCACCGTCTCACTCCAGCTGTCGCCAAGCCATCAACCCCGCCAACAAAAACATGCACAGCGTCCACTCGAATATGCCTCGAACACGGAGTGTGTGTGGTGTCCACGCCCGGCCGTCACTCCGTTTAAACAATTAGGGAGTGCAGATATTATGGCTAAGATAAACACACCGCTTTTTCAAAGACTTGTCGGCTGTGAACAGCTGGGGACGATCACTCTTCCCACGGACTGACTGCACCATTACCTTTCCCTGCAATTACTACAGACGGACATATGTTTAACTATTTTCTTCACGCTGTGGCGTTTGGTGTTACCATATTACTGGGGATATTCTGGGATAAGCGCTTCCCTAAAGCGAGGAATATCCGATTTTGGTGAAGTTGTTTGCTTCGATGGTTGCGAGAGAGGAACATGTGTGCATTTCATTCACTGACATTTTTAAAAGACAACTTTATGGTGTGAGATGTTCCAATACGTTTGTTTCAGATCGTGCAAAAGACCCGTGGAAATATCCTCGTACTTTGTCTCCGTTGCTGTTGTTTTGTCGGTAAAAGATGTACATTTCTTATGCTTCTCGATGCATCATACATCATTCTCTTCGTAATGCGATACGTCTGATTGTTCTCATATCTCTCGCACGATCTGCATTTCTCTCTTTCGCGCTCGCGCGCGGGGGTTGGTTTGAGCTGCGCCCTTGCCTCAACAGACAAGTGAATCCCAGTTTCCTCAACCCTATCTATCTCCACAGCCCCTGCAGAAGTCGCAGCCGGGGCGGTCTGGGTGAAGTGGGCGAGGGGGAGGCAGGCTAACACGTGTTGTCTGGCCTGGTTAGCCACCACTCATCATCGCTTGACAACCCCCACAGGGGTCGCCCGTCACCCACACACCCACAGGTCCGAGTTCGCCCTGACTCCCTCCCACCTGCAGGAGAGCCATAAGGCCCCACGCGAGGTCCAGTACTTGGGATGTTCATTAAGTCCTTGAGAACGACGGAACGACCCTTGGGAACGTAAGAAAGTGAAAGGCCATACCATTAGATCCAAGGGTTGTACGTACCGTCGTGCTCGGAGGTCGTATTGCTGTGCGCAAGGGTCGTATCGTCGCCCTCCTAAGCCACGACTTGGCGTCACTTCTTTTCACAGGATGCTGGCTGGAAGTCGTCATGTCCAGAGTGCCCAGGCGCGAAGCAGGTTATACGAAACTCGTTCAGCACGTGGGAAAAGTATCTCAATTTCTTTTGGACACATGAAAGGGTAGAAGACCCCGCCTCCCTAAAACACACACACACACACATTCGAGGTGCCAAGTACAATATGCTCAAACCCGTCGAGGTCATTTTGAAGAAAAGAATATACAAAAATGTGGGAAAACTGTAATGAAGTGAATAAATAATTCTATGAAATAAAACGAAAATCCAAAAGTAGGAGTGCTTCGGCTAGAGAAAAAGAAAGTCGCTATTACTAACAGGCAACTGTCATTGACATGCCTGCCAGACTGCTTTCAAACTTTTCCCTCGCCAGGTTCTTTATTTGTGGTTCATGAGCTTGGGCGTGAACATCTCGAGACTTAAGTAAACGAGGATGTTTTTTAAAACTTTTAGCTGACGAAATAGCCATCATCTCTAACGCTGAAGCGAACAAACTGAGAGCATAATTAGTTCAAGCCGAGAGCTAAGCTAGGCTAGGCTAGGCTAGGCTAGGCTTTCAAATCTGTGGCGTTAGTTGAGGTTAATTACTTACCACAGGTTAGTTAGTAGACCTGTTTGGTGGGAGGGGAAAGGCGAGCTGGGTATATAAACAGGATTACGGAAAAGAATAAAAGGATGAACCATCTGGAGCCGTTAAGCGTAGAAAAATTATTGGTAGTTATGGAGAAGCAGGATCGGAAGTTACTGTAACTGGAGGATAAAAATACGACACAAGAATCGAATCGGAAATCATGAAAGGCGTCACCAGAAGGCAGGGGAAATGCAGGACACAGATGCGTATCGAGAGGGTGTGATAACAACATGAAATCAACAGAAGGGATTCAGAGGGAAATGTAAGAAGAGGGAAGATGGCGCACTGAGGGAAAAGCATCCCCGAGGCAAAGCAACAAAATGAAATTACCATAACACACAGAGACCAGTCTCAGTGGCGGAAGGGACGGTGGCAGGACTGGGGTGCGGCAGGCAGGCCTGGACCCCGTCCGTGGCTTTTTACCGTGCCCAAGAGGGTCCCCGGGATGGGTGGGCTGATGTCGTATTGTGGGCCCCAGTGCCTGGACGGGGCCCCTTGGAGTGGGCCGGCATCCGCTGGGGAGATAAGGTTAGTCCTAAGGGGAAGGGGACGCTGGGAACGAGTCAAGAGGCGTACGGAGGCTGGGGAGGGAAGGGGAGAGAGTGTGTGGAGGGAGCTTAAGTCTGGTACAGTTTCGTGTCTGTTGTCTCCCTGTTGTCTTCCTGTTCCTTACTGTTTCTGTTGAGTGGTCATCACTGGTCTCATCTGTTGCCTTATTCCCTCTTTATCACCTTACCTGCATATATATATATATATATATATATATATATATCCTCTTATTCCCTATATTTCTTGGCCGGTTCCTTATTCCACTTACCCTTTTTTCTCCATGGTAAATTTCTCATCTCTCACTTAGAGGCAACTGTTGTCTCCATTCTTCCCTTTTCCATCTGAAAGACAAATTCTCGACACATTTCCATCGGTTCTGTTGTTGTGGTGTTTTCCCACCATCGTCTAAATAGACCAGGAATTTAGCTTTTATCCTCGTCTAAACGGCTTTCCAGTTTAGCTCCTACTATCGTCCAAACAGACCATCAGTTCAGTTCTCACTGTCGTCTAAGCAGCTTACCTATTTAGCTTGCACTCTCGTCTAAAACACCTCACCAGTTTAGCTTCCGCTGTCGCCTAAGCAGATAAAAAAATGTAGCTTCCATTGTCGTCTGGACAGTTCACCAATTCATAGCTTCCACTGTCGTCTGAAAAAAAAAAAGGAAGCCCACCAGTTTAGCTCCCAGAGTCGTGTCGGGCACCGTCAACAATAATTCTCGTCTCTTCCCGGACAAAGTCTTTTCCCCCGTGTAAATCGTCCTCAGATAGATCGTCCGTCGAGCCAGAGGCTGACGACGAAGCATTTTTAGCGTCACTGACTAATTGCGCACTTGCCGCTTTTCTCGCTTTGGTGGACTGGGTTTTTTTTTTTTCACCGCTTTGCTTAACTGGTGGACGAATTTCACTGCTTTGCTCAGCTGTTGGACGAGTTTCACTGCCTCATATTTTTTTTCCATCCGAAGTACGAGTCTCACTATCTCTTTCTACTCACATATTGGACGAATTTCAATGTTTTTTTTTTCTGAACTAGTGGACAAATGTCACTGCCATTTTTTTCTCGTATAACTGTCTCTTATTTTCACACGGTGGAGAAATATCACTGCTTTTCTCTGCCGGTGGACGAATTTCACCGCCTTTTTCCACACCTGGTGGACGGATTTCAATGCTTTGCTCTACTGGTGGACCACTTTCACTGCCTCATTTTCTCACCCGAGGTACGAATTTCACTGCTTTCTTTTCTCTCCTAGTGGACGAATTTCACCGCTACACCTCACCATTCTTTTTTTTTTTCTGTCTTCGTGTCTGAGTCCTGTGTAGGTTATTTCAAGTCACTGTGTGTGTGTGTGTGTGTGTGTGTGTGTGTGTGTGTGTGTGTGTGTGTGTGTGTGTGTGTGTGTGTGTG
>JAYMFT010013464.1:0-16762 GCA_038088735.1 Panulirus argus | reverse complement strand
AGAGAGAGAGAGAGAGAGAGAGAGAGAGAGAGAGAGAGAGAGAGAGAGCCATAAGACACAGTGAGTGGTGAGACAACTTTGGAGAACTTGTCCCCTTGTCTGGTGGATGAGACGCCGTAAACACAGATGCTCGAGGAAGTCGTCACCACGGTTATAGCTGCTGGAGTTAGCTGGGTGTGGTGGCCACGGCTGTAGCTGCTGGAGTTAACTAAGGCTAGGTTTGAAGTCTGCAGTAGCCGCTGAAATGATCTGAAAGTGACGCAGCTATCTATAGCTGGTGAAGATAGCTGAATGTATGATTGTTCGTTACTTTAGCTGTTTCTTGGAAGGTCAGACACAAGAGGTACGACAAACCCTGGAAACAAAGAGTGTCCTCATGGAATCTAGCTTCCAGCAGCAGCTGGAATCTGCCTGGACCTGCCATTGGACTAACGTTGTCCTAAACGTTAGTCACAAAACTTGTAGAGAAATACTGTATAACTATTGTAGTAATACAGCCACTATATTGCTGTAGGTCCCATATAATTTCTGAGTGATAGATGAAAAATGAAAGGGTTTAGTTTTACTTCTGCTGTGTTGTCTGTTTCCTGTTGGTCATTAACAGACGGGGAAAGACGTGTGTGAGAGTGTAGTGTACTTACAGTCCTACATGATGCTCCTTAAAGTACCCGGATATCTTATTTTTGTTCTATCAAATCATATCACACGGGAGCCCAGATAAACCGCATCACCCATGCCAAGTGACCCACATGTACGACTGTTTTCACTCATCCCCGTTTGAGTGTACTCACGTAGGACTCGCTAAGGGCCGTACGAAGACCGTCCGTGAAGCGACCGTCTAATGACAGGACAGCAACAGGGACGTCGTCGCAAGACGGGAAGGGACAGAGTACCTTTATCGATGTTGCTTTGTGGACACGACGTGCGTGTATTCTTGACTCTTCTGTGAGTGGAGAGATCGCAGTCGTGGTCTCTGATGATTAATGGGACTGGAACCAGTTCTAACCAGTGGAACGAGCCTTCGATTTGTTTTGACTGCATAATCAGACTATGGTGAAGAATCAGACTTAACAGAAATGACTAAATTTGAGTCTGGATTAGCATAAGGGACCTACACCAGATGTTGTTTTGGCATGTAGATATAACAACGTTCCGGATTAAGTTGAGGACCTCGACTCGAGGTGCATACCAGCTAGTAAGCCTCAACTTGAGGCTGACTGATCCAACTCAAACAGGGCACTGAAGAACCTGGACTGGTGAGACCAGACAGGCGGTGTCTGGAGCCAATACTCAGACCTGAACCAGCCGTTCGACACCCGAGACAACCACTTGAGAACGACGGTTAGATCTTTGAGCACGATGGTACGACCCTTGAGTATGATGAAATGGCCTGTGACTTAGCTCTTCTATGGGAGGCGTCTAAGGCCAATCTATCATACCCAAGGGTCGTATCATCGTTCTCAAGGGTTTTAACCCTGTTCAGGGCCACCAGACTGCTGGCTATGGGGCCGAGGGAAGCCATCCACCCGTCCGCTGGACGACCCTCTCGATGAGAAAGGTTTTACGAGCCGTATAAGTCAGAAAAGTGGATCAGTCCTCGGTGGTTCTAGACGGGCTGGGGAAACTGAGCCAATCCATCGGGGCCAAACTTTGGCTACCTCGTCACAAACACAATAACCCAACCAACCTCTCAGCCAGCCTCCTGAAGAAGGAACGCCAGGATCCTGGGACAATTTGATCGTCCTCCTCGCCGTCGTCTTCGTCTTCCACTGGGCAATATCCTTGAGTGGTCGATACCTGGGAGTGGTTCTTCCTAGGTCTTAGGCAGACAGTGAGGGAGAAGTGTATTCCTTATGCAAAGCAGTGAGAGGGTGTGAATGAAGTCATTCGTTGAGTTCCCTGCAGAACGCCGGGTTTATTGAGGCGATTCACTTGCATAATCCTGAAGAAGGACTGAGACGGCAAACCTGCTGATCCCAGGAGTTTCTCAAAAAGATCTATCGCGTCTCAGACATCTCAGAAGTAAAACTCATTCACATTAAAGTGAGATACTGTACTTGGACCTTAACGTCACGTAGTACTTTCACACCGGCCTGTGAACACACTGAAACTAACGAAAATCTGTCTTTACCAGAATGTGTGATGTAAGACTGTCTCTCTGTCAAAAAACAAAACATTTAGCTGGCCTCTGACTGAGTTTAGGACAACTTTCTTCATTCACTCAACCCGTGTCGGCCGCTGTGTAAAACATTGCGAGGCTCCGCTCAGGCCACACTGCCCCCTACTTACATAAGGCTGAGAAGTTTCGTTATGGCCTTCCCCTTACAATGCACTCTTTTTCTTTTTAATTCAAACAAATGTATGACCTAACATGACACTGCATGACCTGATATGACCCAGTATGACTTAGCCTGACCTCGGTCAGGAACAAGATCATCTTGTAAACTGTCACTCTTGACACGAGAAAAACTCGTCGATGTAAACTTTCTCCTCCTGCAGATGTAAACTTTCGGCTGCTACGTCTTCCAGTAAAGCAAGATGGTGTCGCCGCGAGTCTTTCCTCAAACAAACTGTTTTACTTAATGTAATTCAGTCGTGAACAGGAGGCGGTGTGGCGCCCGTAAGAACCGCCCGGAGGAGGTTCTTGTGTTGGTTTCCGGTAGGCGAAGATTGAGAGCAACTGGACCGGCTTTTAAAGGTCCCTTCCGGTCATCTGTCTCCCGCGGGGGGAGCGTGTGGCGCCCTACAGCCTCCCCCCCCCCCAACCTTCCCAGTCTGGATATCCAACCGTCGAGTGAAGCGCTCACAGACTGGCGGTGGAAGACACTTATTCAGCTGGAAGGTGTTGATCTTTTTTTTTCTTTTTGTCAATCCTGGGAAAATCTGATGCTCTCTGAGCTTGGATGAGAGCCTGCAGGTGGATGAAGACTACCAGATGGATGAAGGACTCCACATGGATGAAAGCCTGCATATAGTTGAGTGCCTTCAGATGAATGAGGGAATTCAGACGAATGAAGGCCTCTTGTAGGGTAAGAGAGCCTCCCCACGGATAAGGGACTTCAGGTGGCTGGATCATCTTGATGGACGAGAGCTTCCTGTTGGATGAGGCCCTCAAGATGGATAAAGCGCTACAGGCGTCTGAGGGCCACCAGATTCATGAGTGCCTTGAGATGCATTAACCTCGGGGAAAACACTGAGGAAACACGTCGTTCCCCACCTCGGGTGGAACGCTAAGGCTCAGCTGGCGGGCGGGGGTTCGGCCCTGGAGCCAGCCGGGCCCCTCCACACCCGACGGGCCGTTCGCCTCACAATTCTACGTACCGGGGCAAACATTATCGCCGGCCGTAACGTACGGCACAACGGACGGCTGGAATGTGTTGCCTCGACTGGGATGTGCAGAGGGAAGACATGCGTGCGTGTGTGTGTGCGTGTTAGATTTCTGGTAGTAATACGATCACATTAAGGAGTTTCTCTCCCTCTTTTTCCCTGTACCTTCTTAATTTACTGTATCTGTCTTTGTTTCGATCTCTTTCTCTCTCTCTTTTCCCTTTCCCACTGTCATCTTCCTCTTTCAATTTGTCTAGCGCTGTCTCTCTTCTATCTCTTTCCGTCTCCTTTCTCTCTCTCTCTCTCTAGAGACAAAAAAAATAGACAAACAAACTTTTAGAAAGGTTTACGGGAGGCAGACCATAAAACATTCATCGTCAGCTCATGCAGAAGGAAATTTTCACGCGGAAATCCAGCAGAAAAAACACAAGAATAAACTCAAAATCAGCACTCAGCATTCTCAAATTACTGACGCAAAAAATCTTAAATTAATTCCAATTCAGCTATACATAAGTCTAATAAATCTAGATGAAGATCGAGATAGAAATATAGCAGTGCATGGACTATAATTTATAGAAACAATATCTTGCTTAAAGAAAAGATAGAAGAAACTCTGTCTGGTTACTTCATGCAAGTCGATTTGCTCTAAAAGTAGGCCGTCAATAATATGATTAACTTTGAGCAGTTGACAGATTAAATAGCATAAAACTTAAACGAAAGATTAAGAAAAATGTGACTGCCTCTTGTAGAAGACGAGACTTCGAGAGCAATACTCTGTCATTAGAAAATGGAGTTTGTGACTTACTCTAAACCTAACACAGATTCTCTGTTTACTCTAGCAGTAGAAGTAGTGGAAGAAGGAGCAGAAGCAGGGAACGTTCCCTCTTCATGGCTCTGCTTCGACGTACGAAAAGCAGAAACATGAAACATCCTGCTAAAGTCCTCAGCAGTAGCAAGGAAGGTAAAGGAAAGAGCAGTAGCAGAAGAAGCAGAAAACAGAAAACTTCCTACGTACTCTCCCATGCAGTAGTAACGGAGGCAGACTACAGATACCCTGCTTGCTGATCCCGATGTAGAAGCAGGAGCAGAAATAAACAGTACACGGACTACCTATTTCTTAAGAGGAAGCAGTAGGAGGGCTGAGCGATTGCAGGGGCAGAAGCAGACAACACACACCTACCCTGCTGATTCCATCTCGAGCAGCAGCAGTAGCAGCAGCAATAACAACAGTAGCAGTAATAACTGCAGCACTTATAACAGAAACAGAAGCAGTACAGGCGCTAACAGCAGCACTAACAGCAACGGTAAAAACGCTTAACAGCAGCATGGACAGCACTAACATCAGCTCTGACAGCACCAGCAATAGCAGCAGTAACAGCACTACCTGCAGCAGTAACACTGGTAACACCAGCGGTAACACCACTAACGCCAGGAGCGGCAGCTGGGGTCGGGTGGGTTCCGGCCAGACTTAACGTCCTTCATAAAGTCAGGTTGGGGGGCCGGGCCGCTGGTCCTCGGGGACCAATTGTCGGATTTTTTTAGGCACTTGTGACGAAGGACTTGATGAAAGACTCTCCCTCCCAGGTCTCCTGCAGGAGGCCAGAGGCCTCCTGCAAGAGGGACCTCGCTTCCTTCCGTGGTCTCCTTCCCTCTTGAAACGGCATTCTAAGGGTCAGGTCAAAGGCCAGGCCATCATATCCAAGGGTCGCACCGTCGTGTTTAAGGGTAATACTGATGTGCTCAAGGGTCTTTTCGTCGTGCTCAGTGGTCATTTTGCTGTGCTTAAGGTTCGTCATATCGTGCTCAAGGGTTGTTCTGTCGTAAAAGGGCCTTAACAAGGAGGACTAAAGAGAAGAGCCTCCTTAGGACAGCATTTCTCGCCAGCCTCAACAACATTCGACTGTTTCATTTGTCAAACGAGACAGTGAATCCTCATTCCCTTTCTAACAGCCAATCAACACTCGAGGCTTCATGAGCCCGACCTATTATGGCTGAAGTAACCTAGTCTGCACTTATTCCCAAGTATATCAGAAATGTTTTATTTTCTTTAGGAGCAAGTAAAGCAACACTCTCCATGCACAGTATCCAGCGAGGGCCAGTGGGACGGAGTTCACTGGAAGGACGTTGGAAATGAAACGACCAAGGTCCTGAGTTCATTGCTTCGAACTGATGCTTCATTCTCGTCAGAACTTATATTTGCCCTCATAACACTAATTTTCTCTGCTTAAAATATTTTTTCTTCAACTTTCTTCGGTGTCACATAGCATCCCAAAGTCCGTTTTCTTTATACCCTCTTGAAATGTGCCATTTTCTTTCAATCCTCATCCCAATTTTCTTTCATTCCATATTGCCATCACATATCATCTTCAACTGCTCGGCCTCTAGTACGTGTCTTAAGCAATGCGTATCACTGCTTCTGAATCATCGAGTCGGCGCTGACCAAGTCAGGTTTCGAATTCGCCACCACCAGGGATGGCGCACACCAGAGGGAAACAAAACACTACCGGGTTAGTGGTTGGCTACTAGTCTATTTTTTTTTCCAGCACCTGCTGCATGACTGGTCAGCAGTAGTGACAACAACCCAGACCGCGTCTCCACATTAGCTGCTGCGTCACTATTATCGATGCTGTATTGAAAAGAAGTTCGATACGGGCGCTATGGGTTCGTATGACACGGGAGGACGAATCAGATGGCCTTGGGAGAGTCATTTCTACGAATGTGGGCCACGAGGGAATGCCATTTTCTTTCGACCCTCTTCCGATATTCTCTCTTCCCGTAGTGTCGCCGTAGGTTAGGTTACATCTCATCTTTGAACGCCGATCCCATTTTCATTGCCCTTAGAAATTACTTCAAACGCCATTTTCTTTCATTCAAATCCTCATTTCATTTTCTCTCTGCCCATCTTGCCACCAAACATTACCCTACACATCATTCTCACTAAATCCTCATTCAATTTTCTTTCTGTCCTTATCCCATTTTCTTTTTCACCCTAAGTACCTCCGGACATCATCGACGAGGAGAGCAGCTCGGAGGTGGTGGTGAAGGAGGGTCAGGACGTAACTCTGGAGTGTCGTGCGAGAGGATCGCCCAAACCTGTCATCTCTTGGAAGAGGGAAGATGGGGGCAGGATAGACGTAAGCAACGGCATCAACCGTGAGTACCTGCAGTTTGCATTAGAGGTGATTTACATGTTCTAAAATACGGTAATATACTCCAAGATGTCTTGTAATGTTTCAAATAAGCTGTACGAGAAAGGATAAAGATTTGTGCAAGACAATGTTAATACCATTAATTGTATTTAGATTAAGGGTTCAGAAATTCTTAAATCCTAAAATGAATTAAACTATTTAGATATGTCTTTAGAATCATTCCTCAGTATCTTAAGCTATAGACAAAGGTCAGAGGTAAGATAACATGGGTGTTTATGGCAGTACATGGAGAAGCCAGATAACAGAGGACCTGATGCACTATGACGAGGTTACCTGTTGAAGGACAGTAATAGTATTCTGAATTCCTAATCTGTATAGACGGAAACAGGATAGTAAAGCAGCAAGAAGTAATCAGCTACCGGGAATTATTACTTCCACTCGCTTGTAAGTAAACCTTCTCTTCTTGCAATACCTCAAACTGTTGGTTCAAGTCAGGTTTAAGGGTTTATGGACACCTTGTGTGTTGCTGGTTTAACGTTCAGACACACGGCACGTGCTGGCGATGGCCAGGTCAGGCTCTGAGCACACGGCTCACTAACTCTTATAAACGGCTCAAGCGAGACGGTATGACTCCTTGAGCACGGCGGTCGAATCCATTGGGCATGACGGAACGACCCTTGCGGACGGCTATGGAACCCTTTAGCGAGACTGGACGACCCTTAGGCACGACAAAATAGCCTTTGAGATACAGCAGTACGACTTCTTGAGCACACAACGGTACGACTCGCTAAGCCCGACGGTACAACCCTTGAGAACGATGGTACGACTCTATGAACACGATGGAACAATCTCTGGGCATGATGGCCTGGCCTCTGACCTGACCCGTGAAAAGGTCAAATCAAAGAACGCGCCGTCATATCAAGGGTCGTAGCGTCGTGCTCTCAAGGGCCGTGCAGTCTTGCTCAAGGGGTGAAAAACGATATGGCTCCTTTCCTCTCTATCCTGTTTACCAATGGAGTCTGGAGGCGCGTGCCTGTGCAAGCAACACAGGCAATGATCAAGGTGGACAACATGCACTGTCGTACCTGCCCGACCCTGAACCATTCGGAAAGCATGGCAAGTGCATGTAGCGAACATGATGCAGCCAAGAAGGAGCAGGGAAGAGGATGGAAAAGAAGACAAGCAGAAGGAGAGTACACACTGTATGAAGTAAACAGTAAACTAGAGGGCCTTTATACAGATGAAGATAAGATAAAAACCCGAAGGTCTCTATGCGGATGGTAACAGTATGGTGAAGGATATGGCCTCTACATAGATGGAGAGAGAACAGTAAAGGAGAAGGCTCAAGTAATGTGAACATATTGGAAAAATGAGATCATGGGGTGGCAGCATTTTAAGGGGGTCTGTATGGGATAGAGGGATTGTAAACATGAGATGTTTTGTGAGGGGGGGGGGATGTGAATGTGATAACATAAAGGTCAACGAGAACATGTAATAACGACGAGGAAGAAGGTGAACAAAACATGAAGATGATGGCTAAGGTGAGGAAGATCAATAGTAGCCTAGGAACACCAGTTGGATCACAGGACAGGATTATCACTGGGGACGGAAAATCCTGGACACTACCTGCCCCTCTTCCTTGCTCTCACCACTCTCCCTCACTTCTTACTTTCCTCTTTCCTAGCCCCCCCCCTCTCTCTCTCTCTCTCTCTCTCTCTCTCTCTCTTTATATCCTTTTCCACATTTTATCTCGTTCTATCATTTCCACCTTCTCTCACCACTTTTCCTCTTCTCCCCTCCCTGCCACCCCCACTCTACCCTCTCGCCACCTCTCCCTTACTTGGCATTCCCTTTGGGGAGCTGCAGGCGGGGAGGTAATCTCCCCTAACTGACAACATAGTCTCCCCCACCACTTAGTCTCATTGTGCCAGATCCAGATAACCTCTCCCCCATCGGCGGGGGAGGTGGGAGGAGTGGGATGGAAGGTGGATTGGGGGTAGATGGAAGGTGGATGGAAGGTGGGTAGATGGTGGATGGAAAGTGGATGGGCGATGGATCGAAGTGGAAAGAGCAGCTCGAGCAGTACGACATCAACCTCTCTAATGTACAACAGTGGATGCCTCTGTTCAGGACAACTTTTCCCTCCGCCATCAACAGGTGTAACAGTTGTACAGATATTGAGCAGGTGTACATGGGTCTGTATTGTGCACGTGTAGCCTGTATCTTTAACTCCCCCCCCCCACCACCACCACGCTGGATGGTAGCTGGGGGAGGGGAGGGGTAGAGGGCACTGGACACCGTGTTGAGAAGGGATCCCACCCCTCTCACCCCTACCCTCCATAAGGACCAGCCCTGCCACGTTTGGCTCAGGTCAGTTCAGTCGTCACACGGGAGAAGATCGGACGATGAAAAGTTGACGGGACCGGACGATAAGGGACGACGAAGGGCGAAAACAGACAACGCTTGACAGACGACGGACAAGAAGACGAAGAAGAACCAAGGACCTACTAGAATCAATAAAAAAATTAGCACCAATACAGTATAATGCAGCCTACTGCTACACTGGCTCGGCCGTTATGTCAAGCTATTCTCATTTGTCTTGAAACAGAATCACTTCACTATTACCGTTCCCTGAAAATATCTGTTGGGATCTATTTTACAAAAAAAATCCCCGGTTACCAACTAATTCTGCATAAAAATGCAATGAAATTCATATTTTATCTTCTATTTCATAAATATTTTACCATCAGTGAATTCTTCAGTAACATAAAATCGCCATGAAGGCCATTTTGGGCTTAACAGACTTAAATTATTTGACTACGACCAATAAGCACGACCCTCAGACACCATACTCAAGGGTAGTAGAGAGAAAATCTGATTAGAAAGAGACTAAAGGAAGCTGGAGAAAGATAGAAAAGCAATAATAACAGTATCATCTGCTAACCTCAGTTATAATGAGACAACATCAATTGCTTTCTAATGAACCTAGTGACCCACACTACAGAAAGTGTTGTCAGGGTAGGACACAGCAAACAAGCCATATACACAGTAGCTGTGACTAACCACAAGGTGTTAAAGTGGCCAAATCGTGTCGCTTCTTCAGACCAAACCCCATTTTCTGTGTCCGGCTACAGGGGACGTGAGAGGAAAAAAGATTCACTCTGGATATATGGCCCAATATCTTGCAGGTGGCACCGGGATCTTCCACCTTGTCCCGCCTGTCACCACCTTTATGTTATAAATCTTATGAGTGAGATTTATCATCTATTTTCCCTCCTACCAATACAACCTCCATGGCTGGTGTTTCTTTTGGAGGTGTCCTGGGTTGGCTTCTTGGAGGGCTTCATGTGTTGGTTTCTTGGAGGCAATACTGCTTCTTAGGGGCACCTTGTGGGACGCCTTGTAAGCTATATTCGCTGGTGCCATACCTCATGTGGGGTACATCGTCTACCTCATTTATTGGTACCACATCCCATGTGTAGCGCCCCGGCCACCCAATGTTTGGTATCACACAGTACCCTTTTCCAGCCATCTTGAGCAAGACGCGGGTACAGCAGGATAAGCAAGAAAGGAGGGAGAGAGAAAGTTTTAAAAGAATATTGTGGACAAGTCAGATGAAAATCCAAAACTTTTTCACGAGGAATAAATTGTCATGCAAAAAGCTGAGGGATTCAAAGGGAAGAGTTACAGAGAGTGTGTGAGGAACTGAATGACAAGTTCAAATATGTTTGCACACTGGAAGATGCTATATTCCCGACACTAATGAGATAGAGTAGGGAGGAGGTCTTGGAAAATTCTGACATATGTAAAGACGAAATAAGTAGAATACTAAAGAGTCTTGAGCCATATAAGCCTTGTGATCCCGATGAAATATCTCTAGATCTGCTGAGGATGTGTGCAGATACACTCGACAACCAACAGAAATGTTGTTCAAGATGTTGCTGGAAAAGGGTAAAGTGCTAAAGGAGAAGAAGCGAGCAAACAACATACCTGTCTATAAGAGAGGAGAGTCGTGCTGAACTACAGACCGTTCGTCCTGCTGAATGTGGTTTGTTTCGGTTCCTGGAAAGAGATAATAAGAAAGCAGATGGATGACGTGAGTGCAGTGTAGAACTTCCTCACCATACAATTCAAATACGTAATCATAGATAATTACGCAATTGTAAGCTTATGAGTCTTTCTCACAATTCTGTCTATCTATCTTTCACTTCATTTCCAACTTCTTGAGGTAGATCAGGTCCATGCAACCTCCTTAACGTCACTACTTATATCTTTCACACCAAGTGTGTAAGTTGAACCTGGACTTCCACTACTACAAAAGCGCCTTTTTCTTTAATTTTGTATACAAAGTCTTACAGCTGCGGTGCATTCTGTTATCAATAGTAATCGATATGTTGTAATCTTATTCTCAAAAAGGTACTTATCATTTTTCAGAGGATGAATTTGATGAATAAACTTCAGGAAACAAGTTGCGATAGTTTGCATACTCACTGTACCGTTAACGTCGCTTATGAAACAGTTCTTTGAATCAAAATAGTTAAGGTTAATACTAAACGCTAACTTGCTCACTTACAGAGCACTTTATCGCGATTGGTTTATTTCTATGTAATAATACATGGAATTCAGGTCTCGTAACAAAGCAATGCCGTTTGATGATTCGGACTGGGGGTTCATACAGAGAGATGTGATTGACATATCAACGAGGAGAGAGAGAGAGAGAGAGAGAGAGAGAGAGAGAGAAGAGAGAGAGAGAGAGAGGGGGAGGGAGGTTCGTAAGGATGATCATCTGGGCCATTGGTCACCCGAGCGGCGAGCCGATGTATGGGGTCTGGTCCGGAAGCAGTGGAACCAAAAGACTTGGATCAAAGAGACGACCTGGAAGCCCAGCTCCCCTCGCCAGGGGAAGATGGTACGAGGGCCGCTTTCTCCTGTACCACAAGATATCAGTGATAAGAAAACACCTGTAGTGTAGATATCAAATCATTTAATCCTGTTTAGATACGTAGACGATTCAGTTCCGCTTTGTTAAATGTAATTAAAAAGGATATTTTGTTTTTGTGGTTTGGAAAAAATACAGATATCGCTTAGTTTTGAAGGGAAAGGAAATTCCTTGATTACGTCGGCACGACTCTTGAGCATGAAGGAAAAACCTTCAGCCCGATGGTGTGACCCACGAGCACGTTGGTTCGACCCTTGAGTACATCGTGACGACTCTTGAGTACGACGGAACCATCCTTAGCACGACAGTACGACTTGCGGGAATGATGGGTCGGCCTTTCATCAAATCCTTATAGGTCTGGTCAGAGGCCAGGCCATCATATCTGAGGGTCGTAACGCCGTCATGCCCAAGGGATTAATTAGGGTCTTATCATAAAGAATAATTCTAACTAAACAGCTTTACATCACCTCTAATAATGTCTGAAAGCAAACTTCAGCTGGATTATTATGTAATCATCTCACTTTCAAGCGAAATTATGTCAACAAAAAAAGAAAGGATCCAGGTATACCAGAATGATTCAATATAATTTACCTGTCAGATCAACTATTAATATAACTATGATGAATTCGCAAAAAGAAGTATTTTGAAGTAAAAAATAATACTTTTAACCTACAAACTTAAATAACTTCAAGTGTATTTTTGCACTTTACCTTCAGAAGTTGTTGGAGTCACTTTGTGAGGTCATGTATGGGTTTATCTCCCTGAGACTGTCAGCAGTGCGTTAGCGCACATTAGCACATGATTAGATCTCTCTCTTAGCTGTATCAAAACATGGGTAGTTCTATCCCAGCACAGTATATCAGTACATGGATAGGTCTATCACGCAAGAAGTTTCATTTGATAAAAATCGTCGAAACCGTTTCAGCAACAGACAGAAATTGTTCCATCGCTCGACACACCGGTTACACACACTGCGCCGTCAGCTAGTGGCATACAACATGGTAGCTGTTTTTCTTCAGTATTTGCTAATGTAATCGGCGTGTTCATAGCGTTATAGTGCAGGATATCCCCAACAAATGATTCAGTGAGAGCAATCTGGGACATTCCTCACGGACGACTCGGCGTTTCCATATCATTCTGCTTTCCGGCTGGCTAGAATAGTCTTGTTTATTTACATCGATGACGTCACAGTCAAATGAGAGTGGGTTGTGACTTCTATTTTGACAATAATCTAATAGTTTTGATTTGTTTTTTTCAAATATTTGATACATTTAGCTAGTTTTTATCCTCCTAAATTTCAGGAAAGGAAGAAGATTTGATAAATGATTTTATCTGAGAAAATACTTTATACCTTCAAAGATCAAAATGAATGAGAATGTGGGAGATTTTCACACGGGTATACTAAACCTCTTCCAGAAGACGATAGACTGCGCCATTAAAGACACTGAACTCGAAGTTCTTTATATGGATTACTTTGTGTTCTTTTTAATGAATGGCCACATCCTACTATCTGGGCCTTTATGAAATGCAATGAAAGCGATTCCAAGACAAGCCCTTGATCACGACCAAGATATTCTTTTTATGATAGTAGATGAGGAGGAGGCATTCACTGTAAACTCCCGTTTGAATCCATAAAGATTAGGAAGTAAGAATGTCAACTACAGTCATTCAGTCAGACATCCACATCACAGGCCATCAGGTCTTCCTCCTGTTGTGTGGCTCTCCCCCGTACTCAAAGGGCTTTTCCATATAAACCCATGGTTCTCCCATGTCTTTATTATGTACACTCCCATGGTGTAATATGTTCTCTCCATACACTCCTAATGCTTTCCCATATACTCCCATGTCTCCTGCCTGACTGAGTCACGTTCTCCTCCTGACTAAGTCACGTTCTCCTCCTCCCACAGTGAAGGTCACAGACTCGGAGGTGCTCCACATACCGACCGTCTCCCGCCTACACATGGGGGCCTACCTGTGCATCGCCTCCAACGAGGTCCCTCCCTCGGTCTCCAAACGGATCATACTCAAGGTCCAGTGTAAGTAGAGAGAGAGAGAGAGAGAGAGAGAGAGAGAGAGAAGAAGAAGAGAGAGAGATAATTTTCAGTAACCATAACTTTTGAAACTTATCACAAATTCATTCATTCAGTACCCTAATCTCCATCATAATTAAGTCAGTATCTGTGTATCACCTCCCCCCTCCCCCCTTTTCCCCCCTCTGTATCTGCAAAAAACAAATGAAAGATAAAACTTCTCAGATAAAGCCTGGAACGTGTGACCTCGACATAGAAAACAAATTATCATAATATTATTTTCCCCAAGTCAGACCCAGCTTGGTAAACTTTAACTAAATAAAGTTGTACCAAAAACTAATGTCCGCTTCATGATATACCTTGGCATCTGTCTTCCAGTCTCAACTTTTATGTATTTTATGTATTTTGTAATTTTGTTTTCTGTCAGAAACATAAGTAACAATTTTGAGTTGGATATTCACAGTCCGTTTGCTGCTAACATTTACATATGCGCTGTAAGGGTGTTGCATGAATGCAAATACATTTAATCTTCATTTTCTTAATATATATTATAGTCTCTCTTTCTTTCTTCTTTATTCTTTCGTATTTCTTTTTATTTTATTTTCTTCTTCCCCAATCATTTCTTCTCCCCCCCTCCACTCTCCTGTGCTTCACTCTTTCCAACAGGCGAGTAGGTCTTGAGGTTAAAGAGTTATATCTGGTTATTCCTTGAAAGGCGGTTTTCTGCTTATTAAGCACTGAGATACCATACATGTGGCAGAGACGTAAAAGCCCCCTTTTTCCTCCCTCTCTCATCTTTTCTTCTAATATCCCATAAAGTTCATGACTTGGTACGAAGTGATTATCTTTTGGTACTATTTTGGTATTGTGTCTGAGAACGAGTACACGGGTTCGAGTCTGGGAACGGGTGGATACGACTGGACGGAATTAGCTGTTGCATGAGCTGGCTGGCTCACTGTCACACCAGGAGCAAAGTCTACTACTCACGTATTTCTTGTGTGTCGTGGAAGGCGACTAAAAGGGTAGGGAGCGGGGGGCTGGGCTGGAAACCCTCCCGTCCTGTAGTGCTTTCCAAAAGAAGGAACAGAGGAAGGAGGCAGATGTATATTGTTTCCTCTAATGTTCGGTCATGTTTTCTTGACGCTATCCTGCTCACACGGGAAACAGCGAACATATAATGAATGAAAAATTCGTTTGTTATGGAAATTTTCTAAATATGATATCAATGTATTTTACAAACACATACATAACACCATTGTCCAGGTTTCATATCAGTAATCGTCGGTCTCACAATCATTTTTTTCTTTATGCTCATTAGATACTTATATAAAAGACTTTATAAAAATCAAAAGAAAACGAGACAAGTGCATTGAAAACGTTAGCACTGATCTAGGAAAATGTATACATAAAGAAAACAATTACATCTTGTATAAATTTCTGCCGATCAGAATGTAGATAAAATCCTCTGACTTTAGCTATGTGTCTTACCATTTCGTTCACATCAAAAAATCAGTTAACATTGAATAAGAAATTGCAGAATCAATAAATCTCATCAGGTAATTAATGAGAACGGACAGTGTGTGCGAATGTGTAATTAAGGGTTTGGAATTACCTATCTATACTGTACATGGAGGAAGTTTTGTACTCGGGGGGCGCCATCTCCTGAACATTCCCTACCAGCAAACAGCTTCTTAAATTCACGTATTCTGTCTGCATTAACCATGTCCTCAAGTCATTTTGTGTGTGTGTGTGTGTGTGTGTGTGTGTGTGTCCCATCACTTAGCCTCTCTCTCCTTCCCATTATTTGGCTCTACTCTCCCTCCGTCTTCATCATTCCTCCTCTTCCTCTCCCTCTGACTCTTTTCGTACCCTCCCTTCCCCTCCCTCACCACACTTCTCTCCTCTCGCCTTCCCTCTCTTTCTCTCTCTTTCTCTCCGGCCGGAACCCTTCTCCCGTTTTCCCTCTCCCCACACTCCTCCAATTTTTCTCCCTTCCTCTTTTTCTTCCCCTCGTCAATCTCTTTCCCCTTCCCTCCTCTTCCCCTCCCTCTCCACTCTTCTCCATCACTATCTACTCCTGTCCATCTTCCTCTTTCCCCCTCCCTTCTTCCCCTCCCCAACCACCCCTCTACATCCCTCTCCCCTCTCTCCCTCCTCTCCTCCCCTGCCACCTCCCCTCCCCCTCACCCCCTCCCCCCTCCTGCGTCCACCAGGGCCCATCATTACCTACCGTCTCTCACACCCTCTCTCATGCAACCAGTCCCCGTGGCGCAGTGGAAAGCGCGATGGACTTCTAATCCATAGGTCCCGGGTTCGACCCCCGGCGGGGATGTCCAGTTTTTCCGAGTTAAAAGCCAGGAGGAGTTGAGTGTCGGGAGTTAGGAGCGATAAATAATACGATCAAAAAGAAGACATTAACGAGAAAGGTCGCAACGTATCTCATTGTTATAAATGAGTTTATCATTTGATAAGAGAATCAATTCTGTTATTTTCTGGGTTTTGAGCGACTGCAAAGTGACAGTAAGTGACAGCAAGTGACAGCAAGTGATAGCGAGTGACTATGGTTTATGGAGAACAAAGAAAGAAGTGGAGGAATAAAGAAAAATGAAGAGAAGCTAACAAGTAATCGGAGGATTTCAGGCTATTATGACAGCCGCTCGAGTTACAGTGAGTGGCTGACTACAGGTAACTGAGATTGAACATGACTTACAAGGAGTTATCATGGTAGAGAAAGTTTGATAGAGACGAGGATAGATATAGCTCAGGTGATACGTATGACCCTCTAGAGAAGTCACGCTTCAATGAGGATTGGCAAATCCATTTTATTCACTTCAATATTTTCTGTCATCTATTCATTACGTGTTTGTATCTTTAAATGAATAAGACATCAGGATGGAAATAATGTTAGAGACACAGTAATGGTGTCATGTTATTAAAGTCGACGTGCTGCATTTCCAAGACAGGAAATTGAGCTCTGTCACAACCCTGTCATTATCTGTCACGCACCTGTGCGTCAAGCGTTCACAAACCGACGAAAAAACTGAGAAGGATAACGAGTGACGGAGTGTGTCGAAATCAGCTAGTGAGAAGTGACTAAAAAAGCAATTCAGAAACACGGATTCCACGCAGATCCCACGTGCGATCAAGTGATAAGATATTTACGATTAAGCCACAAAAAGATAAGACAAGAAACGAATCAAAATGAAATGTTGTTCTCAGATGATGTTTTATGTTAGGGCATACGACTTCCGGAGCACAGTGACGAACTACTTCTTCACGGAAATGAAAAATCGTATATATATATATATATATATATA
>JAYMFT010013453.1:0-16763 GCA_038088735.1 Panulirus argus | reverse complement strand
ATACCAACATATACATATATACATACATACACATACACATGCATATACACATGTACATATTCACACTTGCTCGCCCCTAGAGTCCCTTCTGTCTCTGAAACTTCTGCAGCACTCAGGAAGCTGGCCACGTCCTCCGGTTGGGACCATAGGTCATAAGTTTTGTGTATTGTGTGTGCGTCTCTATACAGAGTGCAGGACAACTGAGTGGTAGGTGCTCGTTGTCTTCTTTATAGTAGTCGCATCGTGGGCATTTAGGGTCTTGGGATATGCTGAAACGGTGTTTGTAGTGTTGTAGTGGTGGGTGGATGTGACCCGTGTTTGTCTGGGGAGTTTCGGTACCCACGCTCTTATACTGGACGCCTGTCTCATCTCCTGCACCTTCACTAGCACCGCGGGACTCCTGGCAAACCAATCTCCAACGTCTCCCTTGACCTCACCTCCTTGCCACAGTCCTGCACCTCCAGTAGCAACTTGCCCCGGGCTACATCATCTGTGTAAATTACCCAATAAAACATTGTGTTGTTGCAACTTCTGTTCCCTGCACCCCTTGTCTCAGTACGTCAAACAAAAATGAAGCTTAAGAAATAGAAATGAACGATAATTGACATAGACGAGTAAACAGGCTTGTACGAAGAACGGGAAGGTTAGAGGACCGGAAAAAAAATGGAAATAGACTGGAGAAACTTCACTGTTAAGAAGATAAACTTATTGGAAAAGCTTTGGAAGGTAAGCTGACAAGCATCTATGTTAAGGTTGGTAAACAGTCAAGTTCGGAAGGCAGACAGGCTTGCTGATGGTTAGCGCGGCTTGATGGCCAAGCTTGACTGGCAGACAAGCATATTCGGTAGCTTGGCAAGCTGGCGTGGTAGACATGCATGGCAGACAGGCGTGGTAGATATGCATGGCAGACAGGCGTGGTAGACATGCATGGCGGGTGTGAGAGACGGGCGGGGAGGAGGCAGGCTGGCTGGCTGGCGGGCGCGCGATAGTGTGCGTCTGGCAGTGGTATAGTAAGGGCTCGCCGCTCCAGGCCGTCGCTCGCCGTAAGAGACGACCTTGCGTGTCACTTCGGTCCGTCGTCGTTTTGAGCCACCATGAGGAGACGGCGGGTGTTCCGCATCACTATCGTCACGGCCGCCATCATTTCCGTCATCTACTTCGCACTCATCACTAGTACGGCCACCACAAAGCGCAGAAGAAGAAGGGTAGGTAATGTTGGATTTAGACTTCTGCGGTGCACGTGTGTGCGTGCGACCTGCCCTCGACGCGTCGGTTCCCCTTCTAGCCTTACCATTTTTCTTGCTTTTTCTTCTTTCTTTTTTCTTATGGTCTCCTACATCACCAATTTTAAGGTACGTGTTATTCCTGTCATGATGTTATTTCTGCACGTTTGGCGTTATTTACCGTGTTTTACAGTGTGGCGATGACTTTCTTACCGCTGCTGTCGACCGCATTGTTAGCGGTAAAACTAAAGTCGTGAAGATAGCGTATCTAGCCGTGCCCAGGGCCCCGTTGTTTGACGGTGATGACGGCAATAAACTGCAGCTGCTCCTCACCCACCCTACATCCCCACAGCCAACCCCAAAGCGCCAGAGCCATCCACAACCTACCCCACGCCCTCCTTCAACCCCAGAGCCTACTGGACAGCCTCCTCATAGCCACACTCGCGGGTTCTCCATACCGGTCTCCATAGGCTCCGCACAACCTTAATCACAGTCGTTCCTACAACCTCCCCTAACACGACTTCCACAGCCGCCCTCATACCTCCCCACACAGCCATCCTCACCCAGCTTTCCCTACAGTCTTGACCTTTGACTTGATCCCTTAAGGGTCAGAACTAAGGCCGGGATATTATAACGAAAGGTCTCACCTTTGTGATCAAAGGTCGTATCGTCATACTCAAGGATCATTCCCTCGTACTGAAGGGTCGCACCGTTGTGGTCAAGGGGTTAAGTGTTGCGTGTTAGACAGCTCGTCACTCGTAAGGTCGTATGTTAAGTCTGATCACATTTTAGGTCACCTGTTATCAGTTACATCACATGCCAGTTATTAATTGATTAATCATATTCTAAATGACTTGTCAGTCGTTAGGTCACTTGTCTTTTGCGAGGCATGTATTAGATCATGCGTCACGGGTTGGTTCACCTTAGGCCACACTAAGAAGACAATTCGGAGTGACTGCTAAAGATTGAAGAGTAAAAACTGACAAAAACGACGCAGACTATACTGTGGCCACACAAGACGGGAAGATGTATCGTGATATCCAATGGAAAATCCAAATAGGCCTGATCCCTTGCCAGACCGCACTAGAATAATGATTCCCCGATGGCATGACAGGTTTGAAAGACTCTGTCAAGGGGAACAGTGAGTGTTTGACATCTAGGGACGGACACTGCTCATCTCGCAACCGTCAAGCATCACAGACAAATGGACCACCCTGGGGAACATTGCCCATAACTCGCTGGACATATTTCCTAAGCTGGAGTCCATGTCACCGTGCACCAGTTGGGTCACATGTCTCTCGTCCTCTTACGTTTCACTACCAATCTGTTAAGTTCACCTATTTCCTGTTGGTAAACCTGTCATATCTTCAGGAGAAGAATAGGCAGTGACTGGAACACTGGCATTGGCTGGGATACAGGTAGTGACTGGGACACTGGCAGTTGCTGGGACACAGGCAGTGACTGAGACACTGGCAGTGATTAGAGCACTGGCAGTGACCAGGACAGTAGAAGTGACTGAGACACTGGCAGTGACTAGAGCACTGGCAGTGACTGGGACAAAGGCAGTAGAAGGACAGTAGAAGTGACTAGGACGCAGAGAGTGACTGGGATACTGACAGTGATTAGGACGCTGGTTGTGACTTGGACACTGGCTGTGGTTGAGAATGTCAGTGCCAGAAATTAGTGGGATAGTGTTGTGGTGAGAGGTCAGCCTCGGGTCATGTTACAGCTGACAAACCGTCTCAGAAGAACTTTAACCTCGACCACGATGGCACGACCCTTGATTATGATGGTATGAACCCTGAAGGTCAGGTCAAGGGCTGGGCCATCTCACACAAGGGAAGCAGGCAGAGTCGTGTCATGGGCAGTAACGTCTCGATTCACAAATGGTTAACATTATCTCTTAGCGATTGAATTATTCATCTTTTTATGATACTGATTTTGAGTGCAAACAATTTTCGGTTTTCATTGATAATTGCCACAGTTACTTGCTCTACTTGCTTTACCTCTTTACGGATTTTACCTTTACCTTCCCGTATCAATCTGTCAACATTAAGTACAAAGTTTGGACGAGGGATGACAAACTACCCTTTGAAGTAACAATACTTTTAAGTAACTACTCAACACATACTATTCAAGAAAACGAATCTAAGTGTAGTGTTTCTGGCTGCTTGCTCTTGGCGCCGGCGCAAGTCTCATCTGTCTCTGTGTTGGTTATTAAATCTCACTTTCTCGACGAGCACAGCCAACGCAGGTAGAAAAAAAAAAAGATAATAAAAAGGAGCGAGCTCTTGTGACTTTATGTGACGTCAGGTCACAACGCCTTGTACCTGAGCAAGTAGACAGTCTTGACCTTCATATCTAAACTTCCACCGATCAACACCCTTCCTTTATCATTATTGAGCCATGATCAGTGACCTGGGCTGCCTTTGTTATGCTATTATTACCCTCGTCCTGGCGTAGCCCTAGCCGAACATAGATACTGAAGTTTGATTGTATGAGTCAGTCGAGCAGTTTCTGGCTCTTAGACCCATAAGGGTGCTACCTGCGCCTGAATACTTTTTTTGTCGTTGCCGTTATGGTCTGTTTCACCCCTTCTCCCATAGGAGTTTCTTGGTATTCCGTCATTGCCTCCCACAGCAACTTAGCCACGGGAAATCAGTAGCACCAGACTTGTGATCTGCAGTTTTCCCCACCAATCAGAGACTTAATGACATAGCAAGACACACAATCATGATTGTACGGCCCTTCTAACACACATTCTGGAGGAGCATGTCGGTACCATCATTCTGAACCCGCCGACGACCGATCGATATTTAAGGTGATAAAAGCCGTCCTTTTTCAGATCGCAGATACCACCAGGAAGTTGCAGAGGGACCACCTTTTTGTAAAAGTGGTATAGACACCAAAGCCCCATCACAGCTCCTTCACCACACGCAGAGGCTTTGGCGAACGTCCGATGGGCCGTGCCTTCTCCAGACACGAAGCGCATGCTCTTCCTGCACTGTCTGCCGCAGCGTATCCGGACGGCGCTTATCATCGTTGACCCTGTCACGGTATTGCCGGACATCTCTGCCATGCCATTGCTCGTCTAAATACCTTTCCATCAGTCCTTTTCCGTCCTCACTCTTGCAACCCGTACGACCCCACAAGTAGCTCGTGGGCTCTTGTCACAGCGTCCGTTCTCGGGAGTGCCATTATTGGCACAGGTCGGCCAGTATGTAAATGTGGTGTAGTGAGCTCTTTCAGGTGAATGTGTGTGTGTGTTGTGTAATATGTGCGTGTCATCGACCGCGACCTGTACCCTCTGTAAGCTGGGAGGTAGTGAGACGCAAGAGGAACACGGCGCCAGTCTACTCTTGTAGAGAGCAAATTTTACGACTAACCTGGCAGCCAGGATTACTTAGGGTGCCTCTAAGTACAGGCCATTTATTATGTCTAGCTAGTAATTACGGCTAGCCTAGTAGTCTACCTCACCAAGAAACTTTTGGTAGAAACCATCTCGCAATTTCGATGGTCCAGAAATCAGTTTATTCAGGCGCCTCCAATAACAAGCGAGTAATCAAGGGTCCACAGGACTCATCAGCGTACAAGCTTGTGCGAGTATCCGGGTGACGTCTGAGTGATTGATTGCCTTTTAAAACTCGCTCAAAACTAATTAGTCGGGTCGATTGATGAAGCGAGTTCGACGCGGCTGGTATTGACAGATGCTAAAGGATCTTGTCGATATTGGTGACTTGTCTGCTAGGACCAGGCAAAAAATTTGCTTCGGCTTGGATATTGGGGCTACTTTGGGTGATATGCTACTTGTATTACGACAGTATGATTAGCTTTTGGGGCTAGGGTACTTGGGCTAGACTACTAGAGGCTGGCTAGTAGGATAAGATGTTAAAGCCAGGCTTTTAGGGCTAGATGAATTTGACGGGCTACTTGGGCTAGAGTATTGGACACAGGCAACTTGAGTAAGTTTAGTACTAAAGCCAGGCTTCTAGGTCTAGGTTAACTGGGATTTCATTTTTTCCCTTTTATCTTGAAGGCTCCTTACACGGAGAAAAAAGTCTTTAATCGAGCCCAGACTTTAATGAAACTTGAATAGAGGCAAAGAGGTAGAGGTGAAAGGGGAAAGGTGAATAGTAATGTTATGAAAACGATAATTAAAGACAACAGTACGAGTCTATACCTGTGAAAGATCTTACTTTTAAACTTTCCATTTTCTCTGAAGTCTTGTTAGGAAACTCTTCGTTTAATAGTTAAAGTACTAATTATTTTTGTAAAGGTTTACGCTGACGCATTCAACTCTAGCAGTTGATATCTTGCAATATGAACGGAATCGAGCAAAAACCTACTCATGTTGTCATTGCATGTTGGTATATTCATACTGATGAACTTGAACTTAACCTCAAATGAAGCCGGATCAACTTTTTTTCCCCTTTCATTGTATTTAAACAATCATGAGGTCAGAGTTAAAAAGGTCAAGTGATATGTTGAACATCTTGTTATTACCTTCTTAAGCGCAACGCAACGCTTGGAGCACGACGGTGCGAGCCTTGAACACGACACAAGAGGTTCATGGAAGGCTGAACTCGCAGCACAGGCCATGTGTGGCGAACGGGAATCCAGACTGTCCAAACGGGCTGGGGGCCTAATACAGAACTGGTACTGACAAACCGGAACTAATCAAACCAAATTAGTTGAAGTTATAAGAATTTAGGGTTAGTTATAAGAAACCAGGTTTTATTTTTTTCAATTAACATGATTCTATATAGGTCGCCGGTTTCATGTTGAATTACGGCGGCTGCTAAAACTACTTCGTCGAAGGATAATCAAAGATAAACCTAACTCAATCTAATCTCGAACAGTTAGAGGATACTCATGAACTGGTTTCATATAAGTATCTAGAATGTCATGAAAATAAAAAGTTCGGCAAGGTATGTACATAACCAAGGGTAGCAAGCATTCTAGGCTATGAGAGTTTTTCCTGCCCGCTGGAATGGCAACAGCCACTTCAGGGGTATCGTCCTGTTTACACAGGATAACTGTGCTACTGGGAGGTGATTTTATCGGCTTATTAAGTTCCGCTTTGGCGAAGATCATCATGCTATCCTTTCGGGTCAGTTATCGAGGTAGTTGCCGACGTCTCGGGTTACTTTGTGCGATGAATAAGTAATCAACTTGTCTGAATGGCTTCATTAGAACTTGGCCACTTAATACTGCTAATAGCAACTGTTGGAGTTCTTGGGGGTGACGATAGGTGCTGAAAATAGTTATTGTTATATCTACTATGGCCATTTTATGTACATCAGCCGGGATTTGAAGAACTGGAAGCCATCCATTGAAGATGTGGTCGCTAGCGAGTCTCTTGCTGAGGATTTATTCAACTTTGGCTACTTAACCAGGTTGTAGTGATTAACAACCAGGGTCATTTTGTGAAAAAAATTTTATCATCTCAGGCTAGCTAGTGAAGGTATAAGTATTAGCTGGAGCCACTCAGAATTAGGGCCAATTAGCGTTAATAAAACCAGTATTCGGGTGCTTAGCATGAATGTTATCAATTATTAGGACCTCTTAGAGTGGGTATCATCAATATCTAAGGGTCATTTGGAAAGATGTCATTAAAACTTGGGTTCACGCAACAACAGAAGTTACCAGCGAAGGTTTAGTCAACAACTTGGACTAATTGTGGAGAAAGTTATCAACAGGTGGGGCCAGTTAGCGAGGATACCATCATTAACTGAAGCTACTGGACAAGGCTTCAGTTAGCAAATGGGGCCACTTAAGCGAGGATTATATAAAGACTTTCAAAGCGGGAATAAACAATACTTGATGAGGTAACTAAAGTCTCTTAGTTTAGAAAATTATATCTGATCTGTGGTGATTATAAGCAACTACGAAACTCTTTGACGTCTCGGAACTCCATCAGATTTGCTTAGGTTAGTTCGACTGACGCCTGATTCGGCATGTCTTACACTGTGCACGACTCTGAAGCTTAACATGCGGCTCCTTATTATGTTATCTGTGTTGACTCACCATCCTGATTCTGCCACCTTCAGCGAAGGAGGGAGGGAGGGAGAGAGGGTAGTTGCAGATATGATGTAATGTCATGGCGTGGGTCGGACAGCGCACGTGGCAGCATAAGCGGTAATACAGTATATAATATATATATGTATAAGATTCATAGGTAATGGGACCTTAGGTATAGGCTTAGTAACAGCTGAATAACATTAAAGTGATGAGTGCCATGAGAATAGCGTCGAATGTTTCATGGCGGATGTGAATGAGGATATAGCTGTTTGGTGGCGCTCAACCTGGTGTCGCGCTGACACCTGACTCAAACGTGCCACAAAAGCTCTCCATTTCTTGGCTTACATAACACGAACAGCTTGGCGAAACATAGGATCTCTCGTCTGCGCGGCCGGGACCGGGTGCACCACCGACGTAAACACTTCGGCTGATGCGAGGCAAAGTGACCGGACTCGCCCGAGCGTAACGGTCGGGTATTGGATCCTGTCTGGGAGGCGTGGACGCCGCCTCCGCCTACCGAGCATCATGCTCACTTGTTTCATGCTTATCCTACGGGATAAAGAAGACATGAATATCTCAGTCGGAACTTCTTTTCTATACGTATGGCTTCAGTTTTATTTTCTTACGCTGTTTTATTTCTTTTCGAAGAGAAGACAAAAAGAAGTAAGTCCTCATTAGGAACATGGGTGGCCTCAGCAAGGAAGCCATATCCCTATACGCCAAGAATATAAGAGACGTATAAAGCGTTTTAGCTTCCATACAGTTGTGTATCACCCAACCCCTGTTTTCTCCAACATATATGAATAATATGAATAATAACGAACCGGACGGAATGTTAAACGTTAACAAGCATACCAGAATCCTCAGACAGTGAGTCTGAAAGGAATATCCCTTGTTAGAAGTAATAGCGTTTCACGTTATCAAAACACATCAAGATAATTGGACCCCTTGAGCACAACGATACGACTCTGAGTACGACGTTACGAACCTTAAATGAGACGGTTCGACCCTTCATACCTATTTGTGCTATTACCTATTTGTATTGTAAGGGGAGGTAGTTTAGCTCTCGTGGGGCCCCATCTTTTGAACTGTGTGTGTGTGTGTGTGTGTGTGTGTGTGTGTTTCGCTCTGACTTCTTTCACATAATTTAAAATAACTTTAGGATTTTCCGCATATTAGTGTCCTACCTGAACAGAGCTTTCTTCTCTTGTATAGAAATGTTACCCCGTTACGGCCATGTGAGGGGGGGGGGCGCCCCGTCCCCGACCCCCGCCTCAGACACAAACTTTTACGCAATTTCAACATTTAGAAACTGCTGGGATCTGGGAGTCTGGTCCGGGGACTTGGAAGAATTTCTCGTATTATATCTTTTCTGACATTTTCCTTGTTTTCCTTTCTTCTTCTTCATCTTCTTGTTCTTGTTTTTGTTCTTGTTATTGTTCTTCTTCCATTTCTTTTATGTACCTTAAATCTTTGTAAATCTTGCTGCATTGATAACGTACAGGTCCTTACATCAGGGTCAAGTTTGGTAAAGATAAATCAAAAGTGTAAATCGTTCTTTAGGTGATGACGTATACCTTCTTCAGGAGGACAGGCGTACTGTAGGAGTCGGTATAACAAGGAAAGGTACAGACCTCTACAGAGTCTGGCTGTGGAAGGAGTAAAAGGCATTGAATCGGTCAGTCCTGGGGCTGCCACTATTCACACAATATCTGCGTGGAATGGTGGCCAGTTAGGTGCTCCCTAACCAAGTTAGAGAAAATACGTTTCACTAAGATGGATTTTTGGGGAGTTGCAAAAATTAGTTTTTGAAAAAATGAAAATAAAAATCTGAGGCGTTTGAATGAACGCTCGATTTTGTATACAGTTTCATTGTATTGTAATTATGTCATTTACACATCAAATGGATCTCTAATGACCCCCGTGTCGATGGTTATCAGTACCTGAAAAATCACAACACTGTCACCTTCTCCTACGAACTATCCCTCGATCCCTAATTGCAGTTCGGCACCACGACCGCATCTAGTCCACCGAGTCCATCCCAGCAGGTACACACTTTACAAGAACAGTCTGTCCCAACCACTGCGTAAATTGTAACTAAACTTTAATGTGTGTGAAGAGATCGTCCGTTTAACTTCCCCTCCATTTGTTAAAGCCCCACTGATTGTATCGTCAGTATTTTCTCTGTGATTTTCAGCTTCTGGTTAGAGTTTGGTCAGTAAGCCGTTGATTATTAATAACATTATCATCATTAATGTTGTTGTTGTTGGTAGTATAATTTTTATTATTGTCATGGTTGTAGATCCCCGGGCAGCTGCTGCCTACATCCTCTTTCCTCATCACTACTACGTACTGTTGTACTGGGAAAGTAATGAATACAGTATAATACAGTATTAATATTTCCCCTCACGTAAATGATGGTGAGAAACAGATATATACAAAATATCTCAAGGTACAAATGAGAGTAAGCAGCACCAGTATGGTCACCTTATTTAGAGGGACATAGATTTACTGGAAGTGGTCCAGAGAATGACACAGTTTCTACCTGAACCCACTTAGGTTACAGAGAAGGATTTACAGGCATGGACTTGCTCACATGGGAAGGACAAGGACAAACACGACGACGAGGTCACAGTTTTTTTTAAAAGTTTCTCGGTGGATTTGACGATACTGACCTGGAGCAATTCATTTAGTCGGGCAGGAACCGACCAAGCAGACGATACAGTAGGGAATTGAGAGACTGGGGGAGGGAGGACATACTTCTGAAATGACACAGACGTGTGGAAACACTGTGGATGCAGAGAACATATCAAAGTTTAAGAAAGTGTGATGATGGTGGAGTAAAAGAGGTCGGAGGATGGAGTCCCATGCGTGTAAAATTCCCTCCTCGCATGCGGTAACAGGTAATCTCTCTCTCTCTCTCTCTCTCTCTCTCTCTCTCTCTCTCTCTCTCATAAAAATAACTCGAACAGTGATCACCTGCTCAGACGAATGTTACCTCCCTACATTTACTGTACAAATAGGTAATGATAAAAGGAAAAAACTTCAGCTAATTATACAAACACATAAGAGTCGGAGCTGCAAGTAGCCATAAATCCTCTGCTGCGAAATGGAGGGAGAGAGAGAGCCACGTCCAGAGCCAAGGGGAATGGCGCAATCCGTGAGAGGACGAAGAACGCCCTGTGCATAGGTAAAACAACAGCGATTTTCAGTGGAAGGAACGCGTACGATTAAGTTGATTGATACTAGAAGATTTTCAAAGGAAGGAATACAGTTTTCGCCTCCAAACAACATGATTGAAATTGGATTTGAAGCTAAAGTTCCCGTCGTGACTCGGGCGTCTGCAGTCTCCCTGTGTGGTGGAGGAAGCAAGCGCAACAGCGACGGAGAAGTTGTCCTTATCGCTACCACACATCTGACCTTCACAGTGTCTGGAATGCTTGAGTCCGAGGAACATGACCTGGCATATAGGATCACTCTGAAACATGACCTGGTTCCTACCAGGTCACACACACTGCCCTGTCCTGTGGATGAATGGCCCTTGACCCACAGTATAGGTAAACCCTGAACAGCAATTCAAAGTGTTCCATGTCAGCATAGCTACCAGACCAGGCCAGCTAACTACCAGGCCGCGATAGCTTACGACCAGACAGGCTAACAAAATGCCAGGTTACGTTGAAATCGCTGTAGGAAGACAGAAAATAATAGAAATATCTTCTTCAGTGAACATTCTGCCGTGCCGTCGGACCAACACAACAAACACCTCCAGTTTCAGAGATCTCTTGATCAGAAACATTTGTCAGTGCTGAGAGAGCCAACTGCCAGGCCTGAGGAATACCTCATGCTCCTGCAGGTGCCCCAAGAGCAATGCTGGAATGAGGTTTTGCCGTTGTAATGAACTGAAGAAATCCTGGGAGCTTAAGGTATAGCTTTACGTTAGTGTCAAGAGTCTACAGCTTACGGTCTGGTTGTAGAGTGCTAGAGACACAACCAGAGAGCTGAAAGACCCAGTGTGAGGAACTAGAGACAACTACAGAATCTAGATACCTGATATACGTTGCTAGAAATGACAGCAGAAGCCGAAGAACGTGTTAGAAACCGCTGTATGTCCATTTACGGAATGCGCTTGTCTAGAGACCATCCCTGAAGGCCTAAGACCCAGCAGCATCCCGAAACTTATCGAGTCATTAGACGACGATAGAAAGGCTACCCCATTCCTCCCACCAAGAACTGGCCAGGAAGGAGAGCTGCCCCCTCCTCACACAAGGAGCTGGTCAGGCGGGAGGTATACTCCCTCCTCCACCGCCCCCACTCACCTGTGGTCGCGGTGGTTGCCAAGGTAGGTTGCTGTTGTAGCCGACCTTCCCCTCCTCGCTAACAATGGCTGGTGGCAGTCACCGCCTTTTACCCGAGCCATTGTTTGTGGCAGCCTGCTGGGAAGGGCGTCGGGCGGTCTGCTTGATGGCGGGGGCGGGCAGCCTGCTGAGGGCAGGCGGTCTTCTGGGGAGGGATGGCGAGCGAGCATCTCTACATGGGTGTACATGGGTTTACAGGGGAGTACATAGTTGTACATGGGAGTACATGGGTGTACATGGGAAGAATAGATGACAGAGAGACTTGATGTTCCATGACGAGTTTATCTACTGGAGGACAGTAGTGGTATCCTGAGTCTTAGACACAGGATAGTGAAGCAGGAGTCTCCCTTGTCCTAGTCCACACCCTGTGTCTGCCGCCCTCCGCCCGTGTGCCCTGATGCCGGGGCGAGGACAGCCGGCGTGACCAGCAGGGGTCAGGAGATCAGCATGGGTCACGTTAGGGCGATCAGTCACTAGGTGAAGGGATCCCAGCCCGACCCTCCCCGCCGACTGGTCTGTGTGGTGGGGTCAGCGACCCTCCCGGAGAGAGGGTAAGGATGGGGAGCAAGGGAGAGTAAAGATGGGGGGGAGAGAAAAAAAAAGGGATGGCTACACCGAGGTCCATCCGTCGTGTCTCGGACCACCCCATCAGCATGTCCCAGACTGGGCCATGTTTCCCTGTCTCATGTCACGGGCAAATTTTGAAATTCCGCCCGTGACTCCTGGGTCCGGACCGGGGACATAAGTAAGAAAAAAGTATGGGTCTCAGAAATGAGCCTTATGGTAACCCCCTTGTTACGTTTAGCCAGTCGGACGCTTCCCCATTTTACCGCGCCGTGTTTCCTGTCCTGGAACTAGTCCGCCATCCACGCGCAACTTACATATCTTTTACGTAGTACTTTTTCCAAGGCTTTCTGGAGTATAAGAATACAACTCATGAATGTATTTTGGAATGCTGGTTATTACATATATGACAAAGGAAAATTTTTATGAGTCGTTAAACATGATCTTTTGTTTCGAAACCTGCGCTGACGACCGGTTATCAGTTTACTGTCCTCTTAACGTTTAGCGGTCGGGGGAACTTCGATATTGGTGTGTGGGGCTTGGCTGTGGTTGGTGTGCTCTGGTTTTGGTGCATTATACTTGAAGGCCAGAGAGTGGACGTGAGCATATGAGGCCGGTGTTTTTTTGTTTTTTTTATCTGTTCTTAGCGTTACCTCGCTAAACTGGAAACGGCGAACATGTATAAGAAAATGATATAGGTTTTATCTTTCATTATTGTTTGTACTAAATTCCGTAGGACCCCAGTAATGCTGGTGGGACGGTTGCTCGAAATGCACTTGGTATCTCCTTTCATGGTGGGGCGTTAAGAGGATGGGGGAGGGTAATGCTGGGGAGGTGAGAGGTTAAAGGTGGGGAGGAGAGGGAAGCAAAGACTGCAGTGTAGCCATACCTGGCTTACCTCGGACAGTGTACCTCTAGATGGCAATTGTAACACTGCAACCACCTCTCCTGTTCCCGGGCAACTGATGCCTTACATGTGGATGACTTTTCTTCTTTTTATAAAGTTTATGAAAGTCAAGCTCCGCCTGTGGCCACGAGGAGCCCTTGTCTCTCGCTGCCGGGCTCACCACGTCCGTCCAGGACGGCAGTCGGGTGTCTCTCGCGGGTTATTCTGCCTCACGTGTGGCTTGGCGGGTCCTCCTCCCTCCCCGCGTCCTCCGCCGCCGCCACTCACAGTGTTTGTGAACTTAAATTACAATGTTGTGATGTCCGCGCCGCCTCCGCCATCATCAGGTCAGCAGCGTCGGTGCGGACGGGAAAACAGGAGCGTCACGGTGAGCGTAGCGGCAAACAGGTTACGAAGATGGTAAAGTGTTTTGTTTACAGTAAGATGGGTCAGCTGGAGAGTATAAGTAGGATGAGTATTCCGTCCACGGGAGCTCATGTGGCCACGCTCACTACCGCCCCTGTGGCACAGTCAAGATGGCAAGACTCGAAGAAAAACATCAGTAGGATGTTAAAGGATCTTGGTACATATAAGGAGCCTGGCCATGACGATGTCTCGCCTTATGTACCCAAGGTGTGTACACAGACCCTTGACAGGCCAGCGGAAGAGGGATCACTTCAACAGAAGTGGAAAAGAGGAACCGTCACGCCTACAATATGTTAACGAAAGGAAACAGGGTACAATGCATTAAATTACAGGATGGAACCTTTGACGAGAACTGTCTTCAAAACGTCGACGATGGTCAGGAGACAAATGGATTACTACTTGCAAAAGAGACACTACATACGTGAGGGACAGTATGGGTACAGAGGTCATGCAAAACAAAGATCCTAGATCTCTACGATCGAGGGGGTACTGGCCTAGGCAAATGAGATGGCTTGTTAGAATGGGTTCTCTTTGATTGTCTTAAAAAACATCTGATGCTCTCCACCACAAGAACAGGAGCTACAGGAGGGCAGAAAAGGGGAGAGGGAAGGGAAATGGGGTCCTCCAGTGGATGAAAAATTAAGTCAAGTGGAGACGAATAAAGAAACCATGTCCGAGATGCTCACTCACACAGGGGAAGAGTAAACACTGGGGTCCGACAGATGGCTACAGAACCACTGCTATGACCAGTTAATGTTAACGACTTGCCAGCGGACGGTGCTGTAATTACTATAGAAGTTAAGAGTCCTCAGAGATACATATACAGACTCTCACTGTGGTCAGATACTCGGTTAATGAAGGTCAACTCAACTAAATGTAAAATAGTGACGAAAGGACAGAGATAAAGGAGGCCTATATTTGACTACTGTGTTCGACGATGCCCATAGCAGACATCACAGTGTGAAAGGGACTTGTGGGTCGATACTATATCATGTATATCCCCAAAACCTCACATCAGGAGAATTGTTAAGAGAACAAATAAATTACTAATCTACGCACAATATTTCCGTCAGATATACGAGTTTGGTTCAGCCTTCTCTTCTCTTTCAAACTATTCCTTCCCCTCTACCTGCTACTTTTCCTCTCCTTTAACCACCCTATTGGAAAAAAAAAAAATGCTGGAGGTTTGTGGTGGCGGCGTCAGTGTTGGGGAAGATCTTGCCTCCCTCCACCACCACCGCTCCAACATAACATAGCAGCTGCCCGCACTGACCCGACTGATGTATGACCCAGCACGTATCTAACTCCTCCTCGTGTGTTCTGAGCTTCCGACATATCAACCTCATGTTACGAACTGTCATCCTAAGTGCCTCGAGCGTTGTGTGTTGTCAGCACACAACGCCTCAAGTGTTGTGAGCTGCCATCATACCAGCCGAGGTCGTGCGAGAGGCTGCAATGTTTGTGTCAGGCTTGCGACACAGTTGCAGGTTCACTTTCACCCAGCTTCCCCCGAAAGGCAGCGTGTGCCTGTTCCCTCGATGTTGTGAAAACGCGGCCTGGTATCGTGCAAGTGTATGTAGATGTGGAGACTATGGCATATTCAGGGTGCTGGAGAGGTTACCATATGTGCGCCAGGCGTAGAATATCGTTTTAGTTTCCATTTAAGGG
Organism: Panulirus argus; assembly: GCA_038088735.1. Taxonomy (NCBI): domain Eukaryota; kingdom Metazoa; phylum Arthropoda; class Malacostraca; order Decapoda; family Palinuridae; genus Panulirus; species Panulirus argus. The sequence goes on along the minus strand of JAYMFT010013453.1, from coordinate 1,620 downwards.
CATCCTAGTACCACAAGAACAGTTTAAGTATGGCAACCTCAGAACCCTGGAGGGGTTTGACCATAGGACAACCTCATGGTAGTGGAAAGGTTTCGCTAAGATGCTGTGTTCACACACACACACACACACACACACACAAACACATCTTGCGTGATAAATATACTGGATTTTTCTAAGCTAGTAAGCAACATCTTAGAAAAAACGGAATTAGTGTGTGGACTGTATATAATCCTGGACTGCATGAAGATAACGTCTCCAACACAACACATGATAAAGATAATGGTCAGTCACACCGGTTAACATCAGGTCAAGTGCTCAGACCATGTGCGGGTAAGCCAACAATTTATGGCAAATGCAACCGTTCCTTCAGGTCCTTCGCGCGCGTGTGTGTGTGTTTTGTAAAAATATATGTAAAAAAATGAGTGATATGTATGAGCGTGTAAAGAGACATGTTTTACAATGAGGTGACTGGGTAGGGTAGTGGGTCAGTGTGGATGGGAGGGTGTCATGGCGTAAATGCATGAGGATGAGGAGGTCAGGGGGACGAGTGTATGAGGAGGAGGTGGTAGAGCGGATGGGGGATGGACAACTCATCTCAAGCGTCTGTCACAACATCCTAATGAGCCGTGACTTCACCCCGACACTTAGCAACTAATGGTCCCCAGCGGGTTCATTACTGGTACTGTGGTCGCCTCTGGCTGCAATGCATGGCGCTTCAAGTAACAGGTGCCTTGCAGATTGCTATGTTTATATATATTTATTAGATGCCTTAAGAGACTCGTGTGGTCTGACCGCCCGCATCAGAGGTAATGCCATAGGGATGCCGTATATGCCTCTGCGGTACGTGGAGTCTTGTCCAGTCTTTTCCCTGAGCTACGGGAAGGTCAGGAGAACCCCGGTGGGCAAGAGTGATACAGTCACTAGATGTCTGAGTATATGATAATTTGTATCTCAGGACAGGGAAAATGCATCTTGGGATTCTCAAAGGGCATATGAGATTATCATTTATAAATGGATGTTAACATTGAGCAATTAAAGCGCTAAAAAAAAACAAAAAAGAGTGTTTAAGTAGCTTAAATGAAGGTTGCAGTTTGAGAGCCATCCTGCGACGTTACACTTTTTATGCTGCATGTTTATTTAAATCGACATATCTTCCAGCTTCATTAGCTTCGTGAGCCAGACGTACGAAGTTTTCCACAAGACTGAACGAACAATCTTAACGTCCAGAGTATCGAACAGCTCTAACTTTACATTTCTTCGGAGGAATCACCAATACACACTGTCTGAACCGTGTACTACAAACGTAACCAGATGTGGATGCGTGACACCTGTTGACCAGTTGCTGGGCGAACATCTACAGAAGAACCACGTCAGCTTAGTCCAAGAATGTATCCAGCTGTACGGTAGTTTGAAGAAGCAACCAACATTCCCCCTACCACTGTAAACGTTTAGATCGTCACTGTAAATATTATCACAAGTAGCATGCCACCCTGTTGTATCCTATGAGACACTCGGACATCTTTAGGGAAGCGTTTTTCCAATAGGCTTCAAAGAACCTCTGATATATATATATATATATATATATATATATATATATATATATATATATATATATATAAT